>VNWS01000008.1:1293301-1338255 GCA_009800995.1 Colletotrichum sp. COLG31 | reverse complement strand
GGGAAGTCCGTCTTCTGATGGGCACAAAACCATCCGGTTGCGAAAGTCGGTTTGCACTTGGTGTGTATATATCGATGGTCAGTTTTTGCATGAACTAGGAAAATGACTGATTCTCCAACTATCAGTTAGCTTACTAGAACGATGTTTTCATTGTCAGCATCACCTTCGAAATCTCTGGGTGTAATGGACATCACAAGAGGCGAACACACGCGGGAGGCCAAGGGTGCAGGACCACAGAGGGTCTATAGAATGCAGAACGACACTGAAAGAGCAATCTCAAATCATCAGATGATTCACGTTCTTTGAGTAGCCGTTCCATATGTAATTGTCTCTATGCGAAACATGACCAATGTCGACATGCCATTTGCGCGGTTGGCCTTTGTCGGATGGACAGCTCAAGGACATGAAATACCAGCGCAACTGCTACCTCACCTTTAAGGTTTAGACTTGGAGACAGCCTCAAAGTGATGAACAGGTCTTATATTCAGCGCAATGCGCCCAAGACGCTTGTGAGACGTGTTCACCAGACACATTAGGGTTTGCCTTACGAACAGTTCTCTTGATATTCCTATTTGAGGTTTGTTACTGTGTCTAGGTGTAAGGAGTATTAGTGTCAATAACATAGAGATTATTTTACTCTTGTCCGCCACTTCTGATAGCTTTGATCTGCGGCAGACATGCCACGTCCTCCCACAACCCATACACTTGGCTGACGAGGAAAAGTTACAACAACTGGATTTTCATGTTGCCTAAGATAGGTATCTATATAACATTACGTTGTTTCCCTTCCCAACTTTCTCTTGTAGTATTCTAATCAACATCGACCAAACGAATACCACCGTATCAATCCACAGAAATGATAAAAGCTAGTTCATTACGAACGGCTGTAGCTCACCCTACGACCGTTTCATACAAAGTTTTCATCAAGAAGCATTTTTCATCATATCTGCAAGAAATCCAAGTCCCGAAATTTTCGCGAAAGCGTATCTTGTGTTAGAAGTTCGAGAAGTGTAAAAAGAACGCTGCTTTTATACATGCGCGACATCCATCCAGCGACGTGGTTAGAAGTTCTCATCCCTTAACGCTGATAAATCTATCATGGTTCGAGGGAAGGGTACCAGTCCTTAAATAGTGCCATTCCCGACTTGGTTCTGTCAAGAGAAACGACCATGCTGTCTCCCAGAACAGTTCTGTGACAATATGAAGGAGCCACAATGAATCTATCCTGTGCCGCCCAAGTCTGACGAGCTGAAAAATTCTCATCAGCTGGATGTTGCGAGTGGAATGTTTCGTTGAGATATTCATGAATAAACTGAGCAAATGCGCAACAAGTCCCGGACGACAGAGAGTAGGATGTTCCTTAGATCGGGCTGTGGAGTGAAGCATGTGTACATTGCTCATCAGCTCCCTTCAGACTGCAAGTCAGGCTAACCACTCGTGGAATTTAGTCCTCGACCACTACTGTTGGTGGCATTGGTTTTCGGAGATTGATCCAGGGCTGCGAAGCTGGCTTTTATGTAGAGACCTTACGGCGTCGGTACCACTAGTTTGTAAGAAGTTTCAATGTTACTACAAGTTCTCGTGGACTTTGGTAGACTATGCCAAGCAGGCATCGGCAACCCGTCGGCCGCAGGCTGCAGGACGCCCAAAGTGCATGCATATTTGTGGCCCAGCCATCCCTCTCATTGGGCCGTCAAATGCGAGCGACACTGCCCGTCCATGGTCATTCATGACATCCGCGCAATCGACAGCCTGATGTGTCCGACGACTCTTTTCCCTCAAGTACGGCCATGGCGGACCCGTTCTCCATCGTAACGGGCTGCGTCGGCCTCATCAGCGCCGCGGGAGCTACCGTCAACGCCATAACATCATTCGTGCGAGACTGCCGTGCCGCGAGAGTCGACCTCACCATCGTCGCGCGCGAGTTAGCCGACCTACAACTTATCCTCGAGCTACTCAAAGACAACGGCCAGTACGATGCTCTTCCCAGTCCCCTGAAGGATCAGATCGAGCGGATCGTGAAGAGGTGCAGTTGCATCGTTTCGGACATCAATCTGGAGTTGAAACGATGTAAAGGAAAGTCGGGAGCCGTCATATGGGCTGCCGACGGAAAGAAAGCAGTGGAGGGGTTGAGAAGAGAGTTGGCGACGTATCGAGAATCGCTTGGCTTAACTGTTGAGATGACCGCATTGTGAGTTTTCGATGACGCGACAAGAATGATCTTCAGCATGCTAACTTTGATTTCTTAGACTGGTTGCTGGGAGCATCAAGGAAGATACAATGCTTCTCCGAAGCGCTGTGCCAGGAATAAAACATGACACAGAGAGGATCCTGCAGGAAATCCAAGACTTTCGAACTGCAAATCAACTGGTCAACGAAGCACCGAGGACCAATGTTCTCCTCGACAGCTATCTCTACAATCTTACAAGCTATGCTGAGACGGTATGCGAAGAGGTAATCTGGGACTCTGAGAACGAAGACGAGAAGGAAGCCGACGATGGTAGCCAGCCCGCAAAACCTACGGAAACAAAAAAGTCGAGTCACCCTATCAAGATGGCGGAAGAGCTAAATAGACAAGAGGCCTCGGATTCAGAGCCTGCTAAGCAAAAGTGTCACTCCTGCGAATTACACAAGTCCAACGGCGGGACCTTTGGTTTATCATGCGACCACTGGCTGTGCGCCAAGTGCGTCAAAATGAAATTTAAAGAAGCTATACGGAGTCACATTCCTCCTAAATGCTGTAAGAAGGGAGGTTTGTCTCTAAGGCAAGCATCCCATGTACTAGACGATGAGCTGAAAAGCAAGTTCGACAAGATTTGGGGTTACTACAGAATCATCTGCCCACGACAAGCATGTGGTTGGCAGAAGAACAAAATTGTCACGAGAAAGTCGCGGAAGAGAAGGATGATTTGCTGCTCGAAGTGCAAGCTGAGGTACTGTGCATGGTGCCGTGAGGAATGGCACGAAAAGGCTCGGTCAAAATGCAAAGCAGACTTCCAGCTACTTCCGTCATTCCCCGAGAAGGCATCCGACTAGCGGACTGTGCTGTTGGTGATGATACAGAACCAAATCGCATACCACTGAGGTAGATTCATTCAACAATTCATAATGTCAACTCTGACAGCTTGTTCTGAACAGAACTCCTAACATAAACGGGTCTTCGCTCGACCGGTTGAACGGTGATTTAAACTAATGGCAGTCACTAGAATAATAGCTGTCGTCTTTGGATGATCGGAAGATGCCATGGTGCCAGGTCAATCAAATGAACCGGCCAAACATTAGGCACGAGCTTGAACTCTTTCAACCGTCTGTCATTTCGGCACGTGAACAATCCGAGCGAGAGAGCTATTGGCAGACAGACAAGACGAGCGCTCGTCCATTCCAAATATCAGCCCGAACCAAGCTGCATCAGTGTCAAGTCCTGTGAGGCTAAGCCAATAGGTGAGAGTTTGTTTAGCTCGCTGACTTCCCTTTCACGAGGCAGCAGCCGCAGTAGCAGAGACGTTGGAGGCTTGAGGCCATGGCGCCGATGTGCCGCGACCCAGAGAGGAGCCTCTCCCGAGGATTAGCGCTGAGAGCAGCGGTCCAGACCAGACCAAGCCAGCCATGACAGACTAAGGTACGCAGAGGTTTATTTGATATCACAGATTTGAATGCGATCGTTGACGGTGGTGGCTCCCGTGCCAGAGGTTAGACAAGAACATTGTACCCAAAAAGCCAAACTTTAGGCTGGGAACGGGATTGCGTTCCTGCCAGACCCAGCAATTTGGTGAATTGACCATACCCAGTCACCCAATGCAGAGGAAGTGATCCACGTCTGACTTCAGCGTGGTATGCTGAACTCTTCAGAAACATTCCATCTGCCGGAGTTCGGATCAGTAGCGTCTTGTCACGCTTGGGGTGGCAGGTTTTCCTGTTTTTCCCTTTCTCTCCCCCGCCCCTCAGGGACAGGCTTCACGGCAGCAAAGTACCGACGGAGGAGCAACTAGAATGCGAGACGGAGGTTCTTTAGTGGGACCGAGGGTCGGGGTTGCCGTACTGCCGTTCGGCGCGTCGACGGGGTTGTGGAGCAGGTTTTTCAGCTCGTGCTGGCAAGATTCGACATGGTGACAGTGGCGGCGTCCATGGTTATCGAAAGAAGAATGATGGAAAAGATTCACGGGGGCCGCGTAACGCGAGCGTTGTGGCTGGTCTTGGCCTAGCTCATCGCGGTGGCCAATGGGACAATCGTCGAGGTTCTCGCGGACCCGCTTAAGTGTGGCGGGGGTTACTAGCAGCCAATCAGGGACAAGGCGCAGCTGCTCGGTGTCGTCAGGGCAGGTGAGGGGATCAGAGGGCACTGAGGTCAGTCAGGTCGTCAGGGTCCTGCGGGCAGCGGTGAGCCCCTCAGTTCTCGCTGCTTCCTGATCCGGGACTGGAGGTTGCCCTGGTGTCGATTACTGAATGAGGTAAGGAGCAGGGGACAGGGGGCAGGGGAGGTCAGAGAGGCTCAGAGTCCAGCTGGGAGAGGCAGGCGCAGAGGGCCCGTAGTACGGATAGTGGGTCTTTTAGGGGCCCGAGGACGCTGGACGAGTGCTGGAGACCGCGGGTCCCTGAGGTGTTTTGGTGAAGCATTTTCATTTAGTTTTGTTCAAATTGCTCACCGGCTCGTTTTACCGCAATAGGCTCGGTGTACAGCCCTTCTTAGCCTTATTAGATTAAAAGACGCAGAGATCGGGGGCGGTATCGGCCAGCGAAGAAGGGCACAGAAGAAGCATAGTTGGATTTAGCTTAGGTAGCGCGGATACCCCGTGTGGCTGCTGCTACCCTGGAGGTGCTACTGCAGGCAGTTTGGGGAATAGGGCTAGGCGCCCGGAAGCCAATCAGCCCGTCAATGTGGATGCCGATGTTGCTGGCAGCGATGGGAAACTTGTAAGAAAACCTGCCTGCAGTCAGCGTGGTCCGGCAGGTCTGCTACGACACATGTTGCCACACCGGGCCAGTGAGGAGAAGAGTAAGCGAGACAGGTTGACAGACTGCCAGCAGTGGTGTTGCAGCGCTGCAGTGCGTGAGTGGTGAGTGGTGACTGCCACTGCCAGCTGCCGTTGGATCATCGGAACGCTAGAGAAAGCGAGGTGACGATGGACGACGGGTGTTTTCGCTTGCAGTGCCTGACGAGGTCTGGGGTTGTTGGAACTTGGTCGAATCATCAAAGGGCAGGAGGGCGAATCGTTACTCTCTTTGGGCAGGTTTCTGGGGGACATGAGTAGTGACTCCCTAACGCCAGCAGTAGCACATCGCTGGGCCAGTCAGAGATGGGTTTGGCTTGCTACGGGAGGTCTCCAAGCCAAACAGGGACTGCACTGTCACGGACGAGTGCCGGCCACCTGCCATATTGCGATCTGATGCTTTGGACTTGGACCTTACTTGGTTAGTAATGAAGATAGTGTTGTTGAGCAAACACTTCCACCAGATAGGTAAATTGGAAGGCACGTTGGGTACCTTTATCGCAGAGGCTAAAAAGGGTACCGCACGGGCACGCCTTTCTGCCCCCTTTGGTCATGTACCTGCCAGCCATCTGCGGATATGACCGACCGGCCGGGTTGACCTTGCGGACCCAGAGATGCCAGATGCTACCCGGTGATCAACGCAGGTATCCTATCCTATCCAGTCCGTATCCTGCTGGCCGCGGCATTCTCTCCCTCGCTCGCTTTCAGACGTCTGTCGTGCCCTCTCATGATATAAACGAACCGGGTTGCCGCTACCCGTGTTTGTGGCCTTGTCCACCTGAATGTCATCACTCGCCTCCACTTCCAGCATAACTAACGCAACGTCAACCGACTATCATAGCCCACATCATCCACGCCCAAAGGCCACACCATGAGCACGATCATCGACGAGCAATAATAACGACCAACGACGCTCACTCATAACCACGACTGCCCCTGCTGCCACGAACCTTTCCGTCTTCCTCCTGCCATATCTTCAACCTTCCCACACGGCTTACGGCTCGCCCATTCCACGATTGCCTCATCGACCCCCGCAAAGCCGTTTCAGCATCGACGTCGCAGCATTTCTTGACTCTTTGCTTCTTCCGCTCAGAAGCCGGCTCGCCCACAAAACAAAACAGCCCATTCCCTACCGCGCGCTTGTTCAGTGGAGAACACGCAGGACCCTTTTCACCGAGCCTTTCGTCATCTTGGTTCTATCATTCGTCAGGAAGGAACCGAATTCGACCCCTCTCTTGGATATTACCTGCCCGTCACGCGGATACGTTTTCGGTGTAATAGACGCTCACACTCGCCCGCCCGCCCTCGACACCCAGCGTGCCAGCGTGTTTCCGTCCCGCCGCTTTCTGCCCAGACTCTCCGCCGTCTTACCGCCTTCCAAGACCCCAAGGCCAAGTCCTCGCGTTCCACCTCTGACGCCCAGTCCCGGAATACCGGCACCGCTTCGCGCCAATCGCCTCGGCCTCTCCAGGTAAGCCATGCCATTTTCCACAACTCGCCTTTTTGCCATGTCTCTTTTTTCCTGCCTGTTTTCTTCCACCAAGCTCCATCCTCCGACCATCCTCCGTCACTCATTTCATCCCGATCCATCTGGCATCATCCGCCTCCCAGCGGAACCCTTGCATCCTCCACTCGTCATTCGTCGGCCCGCAAGAGAGGAAACGCCTTGCGGACACGCCGCCGGGTCATCCGTGCTTTCTAGAAGCAGAGGCTCCCACCCATCCCCTGTCGTGCCCGTCGTCCTGGTGCTTGTCGTCGGTGGTATTTTGCCTTTTTTTTGTTGGGCGGTTGGGACAGTTCCCACGGGCACAGCACTTCCGTCCCCATCCAATGAAGACGCCACGATCAGAGTTCGAGGAACATGACACAGCCAAACACAACCGGCCATGACCTCCAACTGTGTGTGCATTGCATGGCCGAGTCCCTCATGCAGGTCATCCCAGGCTCTCAGGCTGTCCATTCTTCCGCTCAGCGAGTTTAGTGCTCGTCTGTCCTCTGAGGTGCAGCGGGAGCAAACCTAAGCCGGAGCGGTAGCAGCAGCGGCATGCGTTCTTGCAGCTCTCCCGGGCACTCTGTTCCCCCGCCTCCCCCTGCACACCCCCAGTCTCTCGTTGGCATTGCTGCACTGCTTGGAGCTGCTGCGGCCAGTCATTCGTCGATGATGGCTGCGCTCGACTCGACTTTGCAAGCGGAAGGCCGAGCCCGAGCGAGGAGCAGTCATGGAGCGAGAGCGACGGGCAACCTGTTCGTCCATACCTTACACACGAGAAACAAGACGCAGCACACCTCCACAGCCCAAGAGGCGGGACGTTACGTGTTTGTTGCTAGATGTAGCCATAGCGAGAGAAGCATAGGCCAGTAGCCACACCCGCACCTCGATGCGCTGGTGCAGCACCTGATGCACCCCTCTAAATACTTGCCTCCCCCCGCCCATTCCCGCGGCTGTTGGGGCGTCGAAAAAAAGAGGAGTCGACTTTTGCCTGCAGTCGAGTCGTCTCGCTTGTCCAATTGCCAACCGCTGCATCTGCTCTCGTCTCGTTCCTGGGCCTGCCGGTCTCATTAACTGGTCTCGCCTTTTTCGGGAGGGGATTCGTAATTGCCCAAGACGCTAAAGGATCAAACGGCAACATCTCATAAACCCACGAGAAAGAATCCCGTCGGCGTCTCGCCCTGAAGCCCGGTCCAGTCTGGTCTTTATTTCCGCCTTTGTCTCTTCCGATATTCCAGTTTCGTTTTCTGAACACCTTTTTGCCGCCTAGTCTGAACAGAGAGCAGTCTCTCACTCACTCACTCCCCGGCTCTTTTTTATCTTCTTCTGTTTCCCCACGACGCTACTATTCCATTGAATATCAGCCACTCAAGACCAAGACCGCTCCTGCGACCGTCTCCATCTCGCATACTATCTCGCACTATTTTATCTTCGATCGACTCCCCACAGAAACTAAGATCGCATCACCGCAGAGCCTCACAAAATGAACGCTACACCACGAAGCCCATCAACCAAGAGCACGAAGAGCCAAAACAGCCTTCGTAACACTGGCTTTCCTGAGCCTTTCAACGGAGGTATGTTAACCACTAAATCATTAAGTTAGAGTTGTTGAAGCTGACCAAACCAGACCGCAACACCACACTACCGCACCCCGACGCCAACCTGTCACCAAACGCCGTCATCTCGCAGGATGATATCGACTCCAGCAAAGTGATGGCCAGGACACGCCGCTCATTCCTCCAGAAGCACAAGCGAACCATTAGCCACGGCGTTATCACCCCGCAAATGGCCGCCATGTACCGCGAGATGGGGGGCAGCGACGCCGACTCGACTGCCATCCTCGAGCACGACATTCACTCCAACACCAGCCAGACCAGCCTGCCTGCGGGCCGCATCAGCAAGGACGGCGCCGAGAGCATCTTGTCGCACAGCGGCGATTTGTCACCAGTGACGTCGGAGACAGGACGCAAGGGCAGTCTGTTTAGGAAGCTCGGCTGGCGGAAGTAGAGCACGGCGGCCGGCACACCTGCGAGAGACGCCAACAAGGATCCCGCTCCGAAAGATGACGACAACAAGCGGTTGGGCGTCAAGACGACGCAACGCAAATGACGACACGGCCGAAAATTTGTAAAAACAGACATTACCAGCGCAAGCGTAGAGTTTTATTTATTCATGGGAATCGGGATGGGTTTACCGGTGGGGTTGGGAACATGGGATTCAGGCGTACACAACAACGGGCGGGCTGCTTCAAAATGGAACACGGGGAACATTTCCCCCTCGACTTCTTCTTTCTTTTGTCATTGTCGAAGCCCGCCCTGCTGGCAGGGAGACACAGATCCCCTCGCAAGGCGGGACAACCTAGGATGGGACGATGAAGACACTATCGTTAACCAGCAGATTTTTAGTAATCACATCACTGAGTTGCAAGGTTCTTGCATCATTGGATATCATATTTTGTTCTCCGTTGCTACATGCATGTGAATGCCTGACTGTCAAAAGGCCACACGCGCACCTGACTAACCCAGTCCCCTCCACATCCACGCACCCGCGCTTAGCTGCCGCGGTACGTCGTATAGCTATACGGGCTCACCAGCAGCGGGACATGGTAATGCTGGCCCTCCTGCACGGTGAAAACCACAACAGCCTCGGGGAAGAAGGTCTTGTCGTCGCCGCCAAAGTACGCCGCCGTGTCGAAGCGCAGCTCCCAGCGCGAGGGGCCCTTGATCTCGCCCAGCACGTCCTCGAGGGTGTACACGGGGACCTCGCCGGCGGTGGACGAGGAGGAGTACGGCAGCCAGGCCTTGATGCGGCCGTCGTCGTCGGTGAGGGACTCGAAGGTCTTGGGGAGGGCGGGCTGGCCTGGCGCGGGGGCGGGCGAGGAGGAGGCGGTGGTGGTTGTGGAGAGTTGCACGCGGACGCCGCGGGCGGGGGTGCCGGTTGAGGTGTCGAGGACGTGGCAGGTTATGCGGTCTTTTGTTGGGGAGGCCATCTTTGAGGGAGTTTGGGATGGGAAGGTGAGGGTTGGAGAGTGAGGTTTGCAAAGGTGGGAGGGGATGAGGGTGAGGACGGCTGAAGGTGAGGCGTTCGTGGTTAGGCGTCAGTGAGGCTCTCTGCCTGGGCCGGCTGATGGCGGGGTAAGAGAGGCGCGGCGGTGGTGCGGTGTGAAGCTGCGGCGGCCGGGGAGGGGGCTTGGCGGGGTTCCGTTTGGGTCTTTGGCTGGCGAAGTGGGGTCGGTCAGCGTCGGTGGGCAGGTGTATGTTTGCCTGGAGTGCGGATGCTGCGACGTGAAGCAACAGGCAGCTAGAATCAAACCACCGGGATTTCCAAGATATCAAACAGTTGAGCGAGCGATTGCGTTTTCATGGAATTGTAGACCTTCTTATGGCCCACGGCGGTGGTTACATTTAATGGGGGCGGACGACGGCGGGGCACCCGATAATCGCGGTGCACAGCGTCGCAGGGCGCCGGGTCGCGATGCGGAGCAGATCCCTGGGCTGAGGTGCTCGCTCAGCTGTGGTTTTACCTAATCGTCCTAGGCTGCAGCATCGTAGGACTCTGCGCAGAGGCAGCTCTACGACCTGTGGTGTGAGGAAGGCTGGGGATCTGTCTCTCATGAATGTCCCGTTCGTTCAATGCTGACCAGTCACCCAGTGTGGTGCAGACAGGTGTTGAGAAAGAGGCGGCGTGCAGCGCTCAGCCACACTCTGTGTATTCACCGGGTGTTTCCCTTGAGGGCTTCTCCTCCACGTAAGAGGTTGTGCGAGAAATGTCAGGTATCCCATTGGGCTAGGAGACACGTGGGACGGTCGGGATGCGAGTCGAAAATAGCACATTGCGTGTGCTGGAGGATCGGGGGCGGGAGATGGGCGTGAGGATTTTGGGTGTCGTCAAGCGAGGGGCTTGGTTGTAGGACTAGGCAGGTCAGCTTGCGGCGAGTCCTACGTCTTCTAGGACGCGACCAGAACAATTGTCCTAAGAACTACCAGGTAGTTTATGCAATTCTCTTCGAACACCATGAGTTTTCCGTGTTTGATGGCATTTCTTGAACGGGGATTCAGGCTTGAGAGGTGGTCAAGGACGACCGGCACATGCCGGACCCTGAACGGGAGGCCCCGGCGTGCTGGGCCTCTGTCACCAAACACTTGCACCGCACTGCACATCTACAGCCAGCCACGCCGCGGAGAGAGGTCAGCAAAGACTGCGTCATTGTGGCCCGTGCGCTGTACCGCTTAATTGGATCGCTCTAAACCTTCTTATCAAGCCAATCACAGCGCGCCAGTATGACAAGAACAGCCATACTAATCGAATCTCAGGGGAGAGAAAAAACTGGACGGACGAACACCAAGAAAAGCCAAGACGGGCGGTTTGGCATGGCATTTTTTGATCGAGCAGTGAGGTACAACAGTCGTGCGATAATCGGTACAAGGGAAAAAACAAGGTTGGTGCCGGCGTGTACGCGGCGCGAAGCGATCATAGGTCTGGATTCTGCGAGAGCGGTGCCATTGACAGCTTGGAGACGCTCCCAAGAGGCTCCAAGAGGCGCGATGCGGAACGATGATCTCACCTTTGGAAAGTGGCCTGAAGTGCCTAGACGCAGTCCACGCCAAAACACCAAGACTCTTGGCTCCCCTGGCTGACGTACTGCGACGCGGTTCCAGCCCGTAGCAAAACACCACGGTCGCAGCACATGAAGGAGACGGGAAATCACCGCCCAGAAGGCCAAGCGCATCGCGTCTGATGAGCTGTCCACCATTCTTTGGAGCACCAGAATACAAAACACCATGGTATCCCTCGTCCCGTCCTCCCTTGGAGGAAGACTCCTCCCGCTCGCCATATCGTCTCTGAGAAACTCTCAGCCCGCCCCTGAGAACCATCGATGGCAGAGCACCCCGTCACAGACCCCGCCGAGGGAGTACAGTACCTTACCGAAGACGAGATCAACTCCTTTCTCGACGACCTCGACCACAACGACGACGGCTACATCGACTACGCCGAGGTCGAGGCGAAGCTCGACGCCGCCCACGACGAGCTCACGCCCTCCTCCCAGCTCAAACCCCACCACGTCATCAAAAAGTCCCACGACTCCGCCGACGACCGCCTCCGCCATGACTTTCTCCGATCCATCATGGGCATCTCCTCCCCCGGCGAGTCCGAAGACCCCCGCAAGATCCGCATCCCCCGCGCCGATTTCGCCGCCCGCGTCCGCGAGTGGAAGGTCCCCTCCCTGAGCCAGGACAAGGCCGCCGAGGACGATGAACGCCACTACGTCCGCCGCCTGCGCCCCTGGCGCCGCTTCCGCGCCTACTGGGCCGTCCACGGGCCCGAGGTCGCCTTCCTCGCCCTCGTCGCCGGCCTCATGCTCGCCTTCGGCGTCTGGCAGTGCGTCAAGTACGCCACCACGCCGCGCTACCGCGCCGCCTTCGGCTGGGGCGTCGTCCTCGCCAAGACGTGCGCCGGCATGCTGTACCCGACCTTCTTCTTCCTCATCCTCAGCATGTCACGCTACTTCTCGACCTTCCTGCGCCGCTCGTACCGCGTCTCGCGCTTCGTGAACTGGGACCTCGGCCAGGCGTTCCACGTCAAGATTTCCATCGTCGCGCTCACGCTGGCGACGCTGCACGCGATTGGCCACCTGACGGGCTCGTTCTACCACGGCAGCCGGCCGGGGAACCAGGACGGCGTCGCGGCGGTGCTAGGGCCGGATATGGTGCCCCGGCCGTATGTCGAGTACGTCCGCTCGCTGCCGGGGTTCACGGGCATCACCGCGCTGGGGCTATTCTACGTCCTCGCGCTGTGTAGCCTGCCGCCAGTGCGCCGCTGGAACTACGAGCTCTTCCAGCTCTCACATCTGCTGATGTACCCCATCATCGGGCTGATGATGGCGCACGGCACGGCGGGGCTGCTGCAGTGGCCCATGTTCGGCTACTTCCTAGCCCTCCCCACGCTGCTCATCCTCACGGAGCGCCTGGTGCGCATCGGCACGGGGTTCCATCGTATTCCGGCGACGCTCAAGGTCCTGGACGGCGAGACGGTCGAGATCACGGCTACGATCCCGAGCGAGCGGATCTGGAGGTACCAGGCGGGACAGTACGTCTTCCTGCAGGTGCCCGCGATCAGCGCCTTCCAGTGGCACCCGTTCACCGTCTCCATCTGCAAGGGGAGGGAGTTCCAGCTACATATCAAGACGGACGGCAACTGGACGAAGAGGCTGCGGGAGCTGGGCGGCGAGACGGGGGAGGCGCGCATCGAGGTTGGGATCAATGGCCCCTTTGGCGCGCCGGCGCAGAGGTTCTACGATTTTAGGCATACCATCATCGTGGGCTCAGGCATCGGCGTCACGCCGTTCTCTGGCATCTTGGCCGACTTACAAGCCCGCGACGACGACGAGCACGGGGGTCCAACGCACGCCGCCGGCCAGCATCACCACCAGCAACACCGCCACGACTCCGAGACGACCGTGGCCGCGCCCGTCCACGACGAGAAGCAAGTCCCCAACAACCTCGCAAAGCCGCCGCCGCCCTCGGGATCGCACTCCTTCGCCCCAGACTACCGCCGCGTGGACTTCCACTGGACGGTGCGCGACAGGAACTACCTGCTCTGGATCGCGGACCTGCTCAACGCCGTCTCGCGCAGCCAGGCGTGGCACCGCGCGCACGAGGGCGCCGCGCAGCACCTCGACATCCGCATCGCGACGCACGTGACGCAGAAGCGGCGCGACATCGTCACGCACGTGTACCGCTGGCTACTCGAGATGCACCGCACCGAGGAGCACCCGCGGTCGCCGCTGACGGGCCTGCTGAACGCAACGCGGTTTGGGCGGCCGGACTTTGATGCGGTGCTGGACAGGCACTACGAGGAGATGCGGCAATTCCGGGCGGCGCGCAGGCGGCTGAGGAAGGGCGGCAGGGAGGGCGGCGGCGGAAATGCCTGCGAGGGTGGTGGCGGGCTTGGCGACGGGTCAAACGCGGGAACGGACGTCGGAGAGAAAAATAGCAGCGTGGATGGCACTGTGGACGGGCAAAGGGCAGACGACGACGTCGGCGTCGGTGGTGTTGCAGGCGACGGCGCTGTAGCCAATGGGAGGGATGGCGGGCATATGGATAGGGATCGGGGGGGTATGGATGGGGCGAGCAGCCGCGTGGGAAGAAGGGCCGTCGCAGATGAGGCAGACGACGCCTACGACAACGCCGACGAGGAGGACGAAGAGATGAAGGTCGGTGTGTTCTACTGCGGAGCGCCGGTTGTCGGGGAGATCCTGGCGGACAAGTGCCGGCAGCTCACGGTGCGGGGGCGGCACGACGGGAGCAAGATTGAGTACCACTTCATGATTGAGGTCTTTGGGTGAGGAGGAATCGGGAGATTGGCTTTTGCGAAGGATGGGCATTTCCGAGAGGGACGGGGAAAAAGACGATGATGGCTTCGATTACGACGACGATACGAGCGATACCAGGTAGTCTATAACTCAAGCGTCTGGCGTCTGGCGAGATGGCAGTCCACGTTGACAGGCGCTAATGAACCATGGCACACGCAGAGGCGAACTACCAGAAGCACAGTGAAGGTATCATGAGAGAGACGATGGGGTCTGGAAACCCAAGGCAACGAACGTCGGAACCTACCTTAGCCAGACGGACCGCAAGACGACAGACAGGCAAAAGCAAAAAGACAAAGTGAGCATGACAACCACGTTCGGGACCGCCTCCCGAAAAGTAGAAATGCCCTCCCCATCATGGCCATTCCCTACACCATCATTAGGTTCGGCGTTATGCTCCGACCCGAGCGGCTGGCTGGGTGACGTGGATGAATACGCATTATGCAGTGTGTTCCTTTTTCAACGTGAAATCTATCCAGAACGGAGCAGCCAGATAAGGTATGAAATTAGAATTCCACGCTATCCTGCGTCAAAAACGAGAGAGGGAGGACGGAAGAAACTCCCAGGACCCCAGCCCAGCCATTCTTCGGCCGTCGGAACTCTCGCAATGCGAACTGTTGGCTAGAGGAAAGTGAAAAAAGAGGCAAGTGGGAGGGGTATGGCGAGTTGCGGATGGCTTCCCTTCCCTTCCCTATTGAGAGTTTGGAGTGGGCCAAAACCGACGCGGAGAAAATGCAGACAGGGACAAGCCAAGAGGTGGTACCAGTCAGTCTCTTTGCTCTTTCTTTGCCTACGTAAGTCCTGTTCTGGCGTACGCAACTTCTCTTCTTTTCGGTTCTGTCTCTTGTCATTCAGACTTTTTCGACGCGGGTTCAATGGCATTGTAAAACCCCCATGAACCCTGACGCAGTTGATTGACAAGCGTTTCTGCTTGGGCCTGCCGCGTTCGGGGCCTGCCGGAGGCTGGCCTTGCTTATGTGCCCTGGCTGTTAATTTTTCCGAATTCATGGCAGTTTTGGAAAGAGGGATGGCATTCTCTCTGTCGTACGCAAGCGTTTAATCAACCTGTCGTTGTTACAAGTTATTTCTGTGCAAGGAGTATTCATGTAGAGTGTGTGCAATATGTGCATGTGCGGCGGCGCAAAGATCAACGACTAGCTGAGAAACCTCTCTCCCACTCGCTCTCACTGTGCCAAAATAAAATGTTCCTGAAATTCTCCGGCGGGCTGAACAAGGGTCCTGGACCTAGCAGGCAGACAGACAGACAGAAGCATTCTGTGCAGGGCCAAGCAGCGAGGGTAGGGTAGCGCCGCCCGCGACTCGCCTCAACTGACCTTCGCTACCCACTTGACACACGTCTTGTCTTGGTATCGCCTTACAACTCTGCCCGGGGTCGGGGGGGGCCACAAATGTTGTGTGTCGAAGCTTGTCATTTTTGAGGCGACACCATGTGCAAGGTCGTCTCGAAGAGTATCGTTAGTAATGGATGCCAAGGGGCGGCCTGACTGGTCGTTCGACCTCTCGACGTCTGCCCCCCCGGACGCCGTCTAGGGGGGCCCTGTCGCTGCATGTCGCTGCCGTCGCCAAATATTGCCGTTTGGCGGTTGTTCGTTGGCTCGCTAGCTCGCTAGCGGAGTTAGTGCGATATTTTCTCTCCTAGAGTGACCCTAAAAAAAGAGAGGGATCCTGGAACCTGGGGGCAGGCCAAGAGGGGACGCTGCGGGGACGTCGATCACGGGCATCAGTATCTGCAGGACATGTCTGGGAAGATACACAGAAGGGGGGAAAATCTGGCCATTCTTGGCTTTACCGCCGATATGCCTACGGGATGTGATGTCTCGTCGTAAGGGTACGTATGCGCGCTCAGATGCAGCAGCAGCAGCAGCAATGCATCTTGCAGCGGCTACGGGAATCCACTTGATCGTCTTTGCTAGCTGCAACAGCTGCCAGTCAGACAAAAGATTTGGCCGAAGCGGAAGCGAAAGCCGGTATTCGCAGACAAGCATGACACCTCGAAGGGAGACGACGTATGGCATCGGAAAGAGGGGATGACACAAGCAAACAGACAGAGTTTTCCGGACGACAACGGGCCCAACGAGCAAGGACTGTTGGACCTCGAGTTGCAAGAGACGAGAGGAGGTCGAACAAGCCTGGTCCTGCTCCCCCCTCCAATCGCGGTATGGTCCGACGACGAGATGACGACGGCTCTGCGGATGGAGAGGCGACTGGCTGGACGGACACGACACGAAGGAGCGGTGGGCACCGTTTCTTGCCTGTTCGTTCCCTTTCTCCTCACCTTTTCGGCTCACCTTCGGCCGCGGGTGAGGATCACGGACGGTCCACTGCGAAAGCAGACGAATGCGAGACGGCAGAAGACGCCGTTTTGGCGCATCTTTCGGCCAAGACCCCTTTTTCATTCTTTTTGACTTTCCTGCATCGCCGTAACAACGCCATACCACTTTGTCCGTTGCTGAACGCCACTGTACTTGAGAAGATGATTCCTCCCGCAGTTGCATGCCGCCAGGCGCACTCGTTCAACTCCAGACTCGACCAAGACACGGATGCATTGAGCCGCAAATCGCCAAGGCCTCACATGCGGATCTCCCACTAGACTAGCCACCTCGGGGGAGGGGGGCAGATCTCGCAGAGGGATAGGTTCCTGTCACTTGCTGTAGGGTAACACGGCAGCCATTCTTTTTCCCCAGGTGCCAGGCTAGGCAAGGACGGCAGCTAAACAAGCGCTAGCGCCGCCTCGAAGCTTGAATTGTGTATCTGGGCTACGTATACACGTGTAAGAGAAGCGGTAGCGAACCGGCGAGTGTGTCGAGACTACCTCGGAACAACCGCGGGAAAAGAAGAGTGACTTTGCTGAACGGTGAACCACAAGGGACCAAAAGGGCGCAAAAGGATGTGCGTTTGGATCTGCTATGCTCGACTGCTGCGGTTACATCGCAGGCCCGCCTCTCATCAAATCTTGGCACACATGATTGCCATTCTCCTACCAGAGATTGTTTTAAGAGCAGTCGAGATCACCTTCTTTCCCCCCTTGCGTTGACAAGGTTTATTGAATGGGGGCCAACGGAAGGGGGGGAGGGGGCCCGAATCTCCGCTGTAAGTGCCATTTTTGGGTACAGTTACTGCGAAAACGATTGGCCTCGAGGCCTCGAATGACCGTCTCCAGCAATGGCAACTCACAATACCATTGGGCGAGGACGGCCAGGTCGAGACGGCGAACAGAAGAAGGCTGGCAGAGATCCCAGGCATTATCCGTCTCCAGGCGCAGAGAAAGTGTGTGTGTGTGTTGGGCTAAGCTAAGCTGTACCGTCGATCGATCAGCAGTGTTTCGTCGCGTCCGGGCTGGGGGGTAGCTGAAACGGACAATGCGTGGGTGCTGGGATTGACGTTGGAGGCGGCAGGGGTGTAGGGGGTTTAGCCTTAGTGCAACTCAGTAAAAGAGTGGAGGAGAAAGAGTGCCAAAACATGCCGTTTGAGCCGCATCTGAAGCAACGCGCTAGCGGGTACGGTGCAGTAGAGACAGATTGGAATCGTGGTTACTGGGGGCGCGTTTTCTTTTGCATGGTCCCGTACAGACCAGAGTCGTAATTCGTCGTGCGGCATGTCGTTGCCGCGAAGGCGCCCATTTGCCGTGGGATTTTTCCCATCTCTGCTGCAACCGTCGTCAGCAGCGCAGGCCGGGGGGCTGGTCCCGTTTGGAAAAACAACAGGAGAAAATGTCCGTGATGTGTTTCTCTCTCAACCACTGGCGCGCCCAAAAGTCACAATTACCGCCCACTTCCCGCCAAGGCCACGTCAGGCCCTCGGTGATAGCGTGTGTCGAACTTCAGAAAAGTGTCAATGTCAAATTTGGTTACGAACGGGGGGCAGATCGTCTGTTACACTTGATCTGGACCTGGTTCGAACGGCAGCTGTCTGCCGCGCGAATGTACCATTTCGACGTTGGACAGAAGAGAGCGAGAGAGAGAGAACAACGCGCCGCTTAGGTGCCGATGTCCGATATTAGCAAAGAAAAGGCTTCGAGGGTTCACCCAGGTTCGGTGAGCCGCGCGCAAGCAATGTGAGCGAACAAGCACCCATTTTGGGTTTGCATTCTGCCACTGTTAATGTAGCCCATGGGTGTTAATTGGTGGTGCATGGCTCCCCGAACCGCTGAACATAGAAGGCACAGCGAGAAAGACAGAGAGAACCGGAGAGGCGAGTTCGCGCACCGATAAACCGAACTACGGTTGCAGCGTGTGTGGGTGGGCACAGCCGGCCAGGCACCGCGTAGCGGAGGAGGGGGTTGAGACATGCCATCTGAAGGGCGATTCGTTGGACGGGGGCGACGTCCTTCTGGGGAGGGGAGGGGAGGGGGGCTTGCTCAAGGTGCGTTTGGTATGTCGGTTTCGTGCGAGTGCCGTTCTGAGAGAGAGGAGGGGGTACACTCACACTTCGACACGCTCACACTCACGCGCACACGCACTTACATGGAGATGGGATGAATTCGACGGACGGTTGAGACCCGGTGTGGGTGGTCTGGTCCGCGTGGGGTGTGGTATGAACCTTTGGTATAAGACTTGGCCGTGTCTGCCCTCATCCCTCCTCTCTTCTTGTTGGTTCAGCGGCCTGCGGTCATCTCATCATCTCTTCAATTCTCACTAACTGTCTTTCTTTACTGCGGCCGGCCCGCCTTTTATATATATAACCTCACAAAACCAAACATCTCCACCCTTCCGTTCCTCCACAACATCCACCACAGCCGCCAACATGCAGCTCTCTCTCCTCCTCGTCTCCCTTCTGGGCGCCACGGCCCTCGCCAAGGACCACCAAGGCGGCGGCAAGAACTCGACCCAGGCGCAGTGCAAGCGGTTCCTCAAGGGCGAGAAGCTGGTCCAGATCGCGGCCAACGACACCCTCCTGGCCGAGATCACCCAGAACAACGCCACCAAGATCGAGAAGATCAAGGCAAAGGCCGCCGAGGTCCAGCCCAAGCTCGACGAGGCCAAGAAGAACACGACCCTCATGGCGACGTGCGACCAGGTCCGCGCCGTGCAGCAGGAGAACGGACAGTGCGGCTTCATGAAGCGCATGGACAAGCTGCAGAAGCTCGTCGCCAATGACACCGCCCTCGCCGCCATCACCAAGAACAACCAGACCAAGGCCGACAAGATCAAGGCCAAGGTCCAGCAGGGCATGACCAAGCTCGCCGACATGCAGAAGAACACCACCCTCCTCCAGTACTGCTCCGCCAGGACCACCCAGGGCGAGTGCAAGCAGATGAAGCAGCTCAAGTAAGTAATTTCCTGCAAAACGAGACTATATGAACAGCACTAACAACCCGAACAGCAAGCTCGTTGCTCTCTCCAAGAACGACACCGCCCTCAACGACAAGTTCAAGGGCAACACCACCAAGATCGAGAAGTTCAAGGCCAAGGCTGCCAAGAAGGAGGCCAAGCTCAACGAGATGATGAACAACTCCACCCTCATGGGCATTTGCCAGCAGCAGAAGAACGGCAACAACGGCAACAAGGGCGGCTCCACGAGCAACAACGGCATCGACTCCGGCGCCGCTGGCGTCCGCACTGTCGGTGCCCTCAGCTTGGCCGCTGTTGTCTCCGTTGTCATCGGCTTGGTGATGTAAGCTGGTGGTGGTGGTCTAGGACACAAAAACCCAAAGATTCCCCGCATTCACTTGCCGGGGGTTTTCATCTAGTAGTGGGTGAGAGGTTGTATACAGAGATGTGAGTCGAAGACGTCGGTCTCGAGTAAACAACAAACCGGGGGAGGCCGATCGCCGTTCGCTACGACGACGTTGGTGTGTATGCGCGCGCGTCTTGTACAAAACCGCAAGTCAATTAGTTGGTGGATACATTTTAGTGTCTCACTCATTCGGAAGGCTCGACGTGGACCTGACGGTGGCAGTCCATCGTTGAAAGGGCTCCAAGCTATGATATATTCATATGTAATGAGTGGTTCGAAGTAATGTGTTGGTAGAGCAAAGAGAAAAATTGGAATGTTACAGTCGTTACCAGTCCTGGTTTGTGATCTTGATGTCTATGTTCGGCTTCCTTCGCCCAATGTCCAATAACTCCGAATGCCCCTGTCAGTCCCTGAAAAATGACACCTGTATTCCTCCCGAGTCCGTGTTCTCTATTCTTTGCACGGCCGGAAAAGTCTGTGGGAATGAAGTAGGATTATGTGTCCGTGGCAGCAAGCATCGTGCCCCGGGGACTAAGGGGAAGTGCGCATTCTAAGAAATCCTTCCCCAAAATTAGTTCCGAAAACGCCAGCGTTGGCACAGAAATGCTCACAAACCGTCGAAAAGAAAATAAAGGAAATAAAGTGCAAAATATTCTTCCTCGATAATTCCAAAGAATAAACCCCAAGTTGATGCAATTTGTTGAGGTGCGGGTGCCCTGGTATGGCTCTTTAGAAGAACCTGCCAACTTCGTAAGCATGAAATCTCCCTCTCGGGACGCCGCCCAAAACTTACCATTGATTAAATCTCATAAAATTCATATGAATTGATTGCTTTTGATGAAGGCGATCTGGTCGTCGGCTTCTCGGCATTCGAGGCATGCTCAAGCACGCGGGTTGGTTCAATCGTCCCACTCCCGAGAGCCGTTGAAGAGGCCGTTCCAGACGGTCGTACCGCGGGTGGCAGTAGCAAGCGAGTGACGCAGGGCCCCGTCGAATTCCATTCGCTGGCTTGGAGTAAACCTCTCAATTGGCGTCCAGAGCGTAGGGCGCCATACTTTGGGTCGACGGACTGGGCCCGGCCGGATCAGATTCCGGACAGGGGATGTAGCGGAGCGTCTATCAATTGAGCATGGGCGAGGCGGTGGTGGCATTTCCCTGGCGTCGTCATTTTGGAGAAAATTTGGACTGAGAGGCGTCGAGCGTCGGAAGCGAAGCAAGGAATCCTTTTCGGAGGGAGAGTTGTGGATGGATGGCCTGTAGATGTTGTGCTCGGAGTCCTGGTCGCTGTCATCGCTGGAGGTGTCGCTGTCGATGACCATAACAACCGTCTTCCCAACGTCTTTGGTAGTGCTCTGCGGATTGTCAACATCGGGGTCACTGAGGACGTTGTCAGCGTCGCCGTCGCTGAGCACACCGAAGGTGGCACTGCCTCCGTTCTCTTTGTCTTCCTGGCAATGGTCGCTGAGGAATTTGTCAACATCGTCGTCACTAAAGGCGTCAAGCGTGGCACTGCCTCCGTTCTCGTCGTCTTCCTGGCGAGGTTCACCAACGTCCAGGGTCATGGCATCCTGTCTCACTTCATCTTCGGTTTCGATAAACGAATCCTCCTTGATGACTTCCGCTTCGACTGTAGTAGCGTGCTGTGCCTGAACAAAGGCATTCGGCGTCGGAGCTTGTGAGCGATCTCGAATAAATCGGTTGAAGGAGGCCTCCCCACGAATTTCGGGGTTACTCGCCGTAAACGAGTATACCGCAGTCGTAGGGCTGGGTTCCCAGTCGACATTGTCCACGTCATTTAGCTGCCGGAGTCTGTTGCATTGAAGAGCAGAGTTCGAAATTTCGCCTAGTGAACGCGCCAGTGTCATGGACATGGCTTCCGGTGAGGTGTCAATCACCATAGGCTCGGATTCATTCTCATCAGCCGAGGAGATAAATCTCGGTCTTGTCAATCGTGGAAATTCCCTCATCGGAGACAAAGAAGGGGGCCTGCTCTTCATTATGGCAGCAAGTCTGTCTTGGGAAAGCGACTCTGACTCCATTCCGATACCTGAATCCTCGTCTTCCTCTTGCTCGGTGTCTCTGACGATGCGGACCTCGCCAATCTTGTTGTCAGGCGTGAGAATTGGACCAACAAACTTGAGAGGGACCTCGCCAGAGCTCAGGTTATATTCGTTGACGGCAACCTTGATTGCTTCGACGAACCGACCATAAGCTCTCAGGTAGTCGGGGGGCATGGAGCTTGATCGGCGAGAGTTCAAGATTTCGGCGGATACCCGTTCGGCTGGTCCAAGATTGTGTCGCATTCTTTCTCCGATGTTCTTGTGTAGAGTAGTACCTTGGATCTGTGTGAATGGTACCTAGCAAGGTTTGAGATTTGATTTTGAGGGTAAAGGTATCTGGGTTAGAAGGGGAGAAAGTGAGGTGGGTTTTGACAAAAGAAAACCGAGGAAGACAACGGCAGTTGCGGGGATTCTAAAAAGTCACCTTGCGAAAATATTTGCGTGCAGTGAGATGAGTTATGGAAAGTGTACCTGTCGAGGAAGTTCTTGCCTTTTTCAGTAGCGACGCAAGCCAAGTTGGGAAGGAAGGCACTTGGAACAAGTCAGCTTTGGTGCCTTCCTCAAGTGACCGAGCGTCGTTCAGAACTGAGCAAGTTGAAGTTAATTGAGTGAGCAAGTGAAATTTCGATTCATAGTACGATTTACTGGTGATGGATGGTAATCAACTGGGAAGGAACATCACGGTGGTTCGACGACTTCGCGTATGACAGTCATGACACTGCCCGTTCACAGCTGGGCTTGGATTTGCAATCTTTCAAAAACATTTCTGCTGAGAGGAACATTCTAGCTGGCGCATCCATGCAGGGGCTGATAACCACCTAGACTGAGTCCAGATCTTCAGCTCACGGGCTTCGGCCGCATGGCCGCACCCCCGGCTCAGCAATGATTGAATTAACTCCTCTATTCTCGGTTTCTCTGTCCTCAGAGAGCGTTGTCTTAGCAGATACCCATCGGAACCACTCCTAGCAATGACCGAATAAGAACTTCTACAAGTAACCAGTACATGACCCTTTATCGCTGACACTACTTTTTGTGAGCCATCTTACAAGTTGTCGCTGGCCGTCAACAACCAGAAACCATACCGACCAGCTCGTAGCCTAGATACCAAAAAACGCGCTCAAAATCACGGCAATTATCATACCCGTCCGAGGGTTCAATCCTTCTCAACGAAACCAAAGTTGCTGGAAATTGCCTTGGCTGCTGGTTTGCTGCTTGAGCCTTCGACCTTTATCGTCGGTACCCTCAGGCACCCTCCTTTTGGGACCGGGATCAAGATGCTGCCGTCCTTCTCTTCAAAGTAAGCCAGCCTGGTGTCTTGAGCGTTTATAACGTCCTCTGCAGAAGTATGCTTGGGGTGCCAAAGCCAGTCGATCACCTTGATACCCAACTTTTGATTCTCTTCGATAGCTTCCTTCTCATCAAGCTCGAACCGTTTATGCTGAAACCAGGACTTTTGCCGCTCAAAGTATGTTTGGATCCATCTCTCGGCGTCCGCGGGTCGTTTCACACTCTCCACGTTTTCGAGAATCAGCCTCATTGGCTTCTTGCGCTCGCGATCCGCCAACGCCATGGACCACAGCGAGCCCAAGACCCGCTGGCGAAGTACAATATCGTCCGCGCTCCACGTAGACCAGTTGATCTGACTATCACGCTTGGCAAGTTTCGGCGCATGGCAAAGCATCTCCTGCTCTTCTTCGGTCGGCTTCCAGCCTACGTCCTTTAGGGGAGGTACATGCAAGCCTCGTCGAAGGCCGTCTACGAGCATGCTGGCGGCTATCGGGGTGTGGATGTCGTGCAGGCCTTGCAAAGTGCAGTCCTTCGGGATGGGAATGCCTGGGGGCCGGGTCTGGGATAGAACGGTACCGTGATCGAAAGTCTTGTGATGAAGAGTTTGAAGGGTGACGCCGGTGTGTGTACGTCGTTGGAGGAGAGTGTGGTGGAGGGGTGCCGGGCCTCGGAAACTGGCGATCGTCAGCGGCAGCGGTGTTGGAGAAGATGCGATAGTATTCACTCTGGGAGGGCTGATGGATGCACATTGAGTCCTCCGTACTTGGCGGAGTTAAGTAGCCTTGGGGGAACGAAGAGACCGAACGAGACGGCGATGATGAGGTTGATGTCGTTGTGAGGCTGGCATGGTTAGCGATGGTAAATCGCTGGTCAAGTTTGGAACCGCAATACCTTCCACCCAGTGAATGTGTCTCTAACATGAATTGGCAGTCTGAGTTGCTCGGCAAGGAATTTCAATGGCACTTCGAGAATAGTTAGCGCCAGCTGCTCAACCTGTCGTGCTGAAGGAAAACGCTCACCCTCACGGATTTGCTTCATCCCACGCCCAGTCAACTTGCCAGGTCTGACCACGACATCCAGCGACTCAATCAACCCCGGATTGCGCTTTTTCTCCGCAGCCAGCGCATTCAATGCAGCGCAGCTAAACTCATCGGAGCCGCAGAACAGGATCCGGAGCGGGTCCGACTCCCTGGGTGCTACCACGGCCGAGTAATGGCGGCACGCCGGTCGGCGGAGGAGGCCGGAGGCCCGGACGATGGCGGCTGAGCGAACAGCCAGCCACATCGTCATCTTGAAACAAATGTTTATCTGAGTGATGACATCGCCTCGCGGAAAGACGATTGACGCACAATTTGATCGTGATTGATGCCGGTGGAATCGTGCAGCGGCGCCTGGACACTGGGAACACTGAAGTCACGTTAGTGATTAAGTGGGACGTCGCTTATATTGAAACCCCGATACGTCAATTCTCGAGGACCAGACACATGGATATTGCGATATTTATGCAACTAAAAGTCCTACAAGTGCTACTGAGGATATGTCCAGGCACATCATCCCAATCCATCCATGGATGTTGATAGCAAAGCTTTCATTTTCCTCATATCGAATGACATCAATTTCTCGAGATTGCTTTTCTAAATGATCCTTAGCCTCAAAGTTTGACCGTATCCGCGTGGGGGCCTTTTTTGGGCTCTTCTCCCCGTAGGCTTACAGAGGAATAGATACCCAAAATTCAACAAAGACTGAGCCGCACACGCGGCATGTTTTCACAGACGGGATGTAGCCCATATAGCGTCAAATTTCGGCCTGAGACTCAACGATATTTGGTCGCAGCAGAAGATAATCATTTCCTGAGATTGTCTCTCTCAAGATGCCACATCTTGCTGAGGAGCCAGAGTCATGGGGGTGAACTTAGAAAGCTGAAAAGGCTATCTGAAGCTAGAAAACGCAGTTCTAATGCAATCAGATTTCCCATACGTCACGCAGACTGATATTTTCCCAAACTGGTATGCCCCTCGCTTGTGATCATCGACTCAACGCGAACATGTTCAGTGACCACCTTACCATGGAACATGCTTCCTAACGTCCATGATAAGAAGCTATCCATCGCCTACCAGAGGGTGTTTGAATCTTGAATGGTTTTCAAGTTGAATTGTTGAGTAATTGGATGAAAGATGTGAATGATATCACCATCTCCCCAGAGCAAATTTGACCCTTCTATGTTCTCCGGACACGTGCATATCCAACAGATAAATAAGTTTCATGTAAGTTCGTTGGTTCGCTTGATGGAGTCGGCAAACTCTAATGTTCATGCTTCCACGTTGCGGCCTGTTAGCCGCGGCAAGCTTGCTCGGTGAACGAGAAGACTTACGCGTGGGTTGTCCAATGATGGCCCCATTGGCATCGAGTTGGATCGTCGCAAACCCCGAGAATTGCACCGGAAATGAAACGCTCGAAGCTGCGGTAGATCGTTGCTGCCGGTGGCCACCACCTCTCGGCCGCCGATTTGGTTCCCGCTGAGGAACAGGATTACTATTGCTTCGCCTCACAGGTGGCGCGAGAGGAGGGGCTGTCGTCACCGACGGAACCGGAGAACTTTGAGCTGTACCAGACGTTATTCTGCGGTGATTTTGCCCTCGCGCTTGCTGTGGTCGATCAGGTCTGTAGTCGTTTCTAGGCATGTGGTTTTCGAGGTTTGTCGTCGGTGAGACGCCCTGTGGCTGCGGCTCCCCTTGGGGGCATACGTCTGGCCAAAGCGGGTTCTATGGCTCCTGTTATCCGACGTTCTTCTGCGATATAGCTTTTTCCCAGTGATTCTGGCATCCCGATGAGTCTTTTTCCGGGTAACTCGCGACAGTTTCCATGACACGGTCCCAATCAGACCTGCAGACCCTTGAATCCTGCCACGGTTCCGACATGAAAGCTTTGCCATTCGGCTCCCAGGAGAGCCTCCTAAATCTGTAGTCGACTAGAATGGGATCGATTCACGAGATGATATCGATACTCTTATCAATTACCGCCAGGACGCGACTTGAAGTGGAAGGAGATGGAGGGCTTCTACTCCTATGACCGCGTACTGTTGAAAAACACCCCACAGTTGCGTCAGCTTATCGTTGGTCCATTTGAGGTCGCCACTTGCGCTACGGGACTCTTTGAAAATCTCGGCGATAGTCTTGCAAATTCCATCTATGCGGCTTGTGCACCTGCTAATGATCGTGGTGTTGGTGCCACCATCCTTGCTCGATGATCAATTACAATGGTGATCTTGGTGGTGTTCGATGACCGTATGATTTCCAGAGGGGAAGAAATACCGGAAGATATACGACACTGAGGTTGTTCTTCAAAGATGTTAGCTACGAGTTAAGGAAGAGAAAGGGAGAAAGCAAGCGGGCGACGCCGTGCAGGGCCGGCAGGCAACCACCCCCTCTATGCCTTCGGACATCTCTCCGCTACAGCAAGAGACCATAATGGGTCTTTTCTGTGACTCTGTTTGGAGTATAGCGGGGAAGATGGGCTGATTATAGCTGCAGAGTCCGATGAGGCATCATGGCGAACCACTTGTGTAATTAATGGTGCAGTGGATGGTACTTGAATGGGAAGGTTGCCTTACATACCCAAAACGGGGCGTAAACGTTGGGTATTGAGACTCTGGGATAAATGAAGTTCTTGGTGGTCGTTCTTTCAGGACTGTAAGTATGTCGAGGTGTCTTCACTTATTGCACAACGCATTCGTCTGAAACCCCCAAACTCGCAACGAATGAGGCAAGTTGACCTGAATAGTCTCTAGACGAAAGAAATTGCATGGAAAAAAGTCCGCGTCTTCTGCTTGCGCACCACATGATCTGCCATGCTTTCTTAACACAACTACGACAGACGCACCAGGGGAAGCAGAAACAATATACTTGCCCTGGGGATTCTACTGAGAATGAGTCTTAAAGTAGTGGAAGTAATAAATATGCATTGCGAAAGAAGCTATTGGAACCATCTGAAGTAGTTATAGTATAAGTGAGCCCGCACTTATGATTTCCTCGGATTTCAGACCGTCTTCAAGAGGCGCGTCCGCCACATCTTGATTGCTAAATTTCAAACACATCCTCGATTGGACCAGTATCGTCATCATGACATGCTGATACGTACGATTCATCACCCCACACCAAATAGATTTGATGCATGCATTGTCGACACCTCACCATTGGCTCATCTCTCAAGACATAGAACTTGTCAACAAATCCACACTCTGAGAGCGGACAGTGAACCATTCGCCTGCACCAGATGTTGTTGAACTCTTCCTTGGTTCTGATATCAAGCAATGTTGCCCAAGAAGGAGGCAAGAAGTCGCCATTCCAGCAGCATTTTGGCCACGGATAAGGCTCCTGAGTCGCCTTTGTGAATTTCGAGCTGATACATTCCAAGCATAGCCATTTGTTACAGTGAGGCATTTGGAGCTCGACTGAATAAGAGCTGTTGCGGCAACCGCTGCAAAGGCTACCCTCTGGTTCCCGAGGTTGCCTCTCGTTGTGCTCTGCGTCCACTTGCCTCTTGAGAGCGTCGTTAGGGGACGGAGTGTCGTTATTCAAGATGTGATCGTCATAGAAACCTTCGTGAAGCCTTTCTTCACCCTCTCCAGAAAAGCCATTAGAAAACCAGTCTTCGTCCTCGCCAGAGGTGGGTATCTCGCACTTCTCGACATATGGAAACAAAGCTGCACCTTTCTCAGGGGCACACAAGTTGTCCGCTGCTTTGGTGAATCGCCAGGAGGCTCTCCTGACCAAAGAGGATGAATGTCCTTCGAGTTTTGGTGAACTGGTTGGCGCTGGTGGACTGATTGTTACCGGTAAAGCCTTTGTCTTAGCTACATTCACCGGTCTCGCTGGAGCCGTTGACTTCGATGAGTTTGTCGGCTTCGATGAGGCTGTTGGCTTCGCCGTGGCCGTCGGTTTTGCTGGTTTCGACGCACTTGGTGAGCTTACAGCTCTCGCTACATTTTTAACAGCTCCATTTGTTGTTTTCGGGATTTGTCCAGACGGTGGCATCGGCGCTCTTTCGTGAAACTGCAGTTTGGACGTTGAACTTGCGGTTTTTCGGGGTGTCTGGGCGCTTTGAGATCGACGCTTTGCAGAACCAACACCCGGCGCTTTCGTTCCTCGTGGCATTTGAGGTTTATCTGTGCCCTGGGGAAGTCTAACTCTGTTTGCCGCCGGAGAACGAACCGGCCGTTCCTTCGCGAGTTTCTGCCGTGGCGGGATATTGCCCGTCACTTTAATGTGCTCTTGTTGTGGCTTCGCGGGATTGTGCTTCAACGAGGGTTTGTTCCGGGTAGACCCTGCAGCACCGTTGGGCGTTTCTCGTTTCTTGCCCGTCTTCGGTACGGTCTGTAAATCTATCATGGCATCGACCTTTTTCTCAAGGCTATCCAAGCGATACAACGTCAATGCCGTCTTGGAAGCCTCGAGCGTCTTTTCCAATTCCGCCAACCTAACTTTCCCATCTAAAGCCCAACGGGCTTTTTTGTTCTTGTGGTTTTCTAGAAGGGTCTCGATGGCGGAAATGATTTTGATACAGCGATTCGTTGCCTCCTCCACCCCCATGCGAGGGGAATACCCATTTTTGGTCGACTGACGTGGATCAAGAACCGATCGTAGGGCTCTGAGCTCTTCCTCTGCCTTGAGGATGTCGGTTTTTGCCTCAGAACGGTCGCGAACGAGGCCCGCGATAGCCCTGACAGTTGCAAATGCAGCGCCGATGGCGCTCAGTATTGACCCAAGCTCCATCGGGCCTGTGTGCTCAACGAATGTGTCACGACATTGAGAAGTTGCTGGAGAGAGATGTCTGTGTTTTTGAAAGATTCATTTTACTGGGTAAACCGGGGGGTAAGCAAGATAGAAAGAGGGGAAGGCTCAGCCAGGCGCAAACTGGAACTATTGGTGCGAACGGAGCCCAGACGAGCGCCTAGACATTGGCTAATTGGGCCATTCTTGCAGGTTGCGTAACATGGGAAGCGCCTATTAGAACCAATACGCAGTATTTATCTCAGCCAACCTTCTCACTGCCGCTTCCAGCCGCACTAAAATATGACAATGTAGGGAGACCCCCACGCGGGAAAGAGAGGAAATTTGCCCATTGCGAAGTTCACATTCCCTAAGCGAAGGCATACTCCCGTCGGTCACCTACTGACGTAGGCTTCAGTGAGGAGACTAGATCTGCCTAGCCATTCAACTTTTCAGAAAGCTTTTGCCAGCTGCTAAACGCGCTCAGGAGACGGCCCAGTCGCATGCAACAAGCCACCTCGTGCCTTGGAGCACGACCTCCCATGCAGGTTGCGAGATGGAAACACAACTCCCAACAAGCACAGGCGCCTTCTGCCCCAGTCCCGTTAGCCTCCCTTCTCCAGCCAACATCAACCTGGCCGCAATCTCCTCCCTCATCTCCCCATCGTCAATCATCCTGCGCCCCTTTACAAGATACATCCTGTTTCCAGGCGAGATCTCGTCAATGATAATTCTCATGACCAGGTCAGCGGGCCGGTCACCACCGCCCCAGCCTTTAACCTCTGCGAGCCAGGACTGCAGTTCAGCAGCGAGTCCGCCGGCGATGTACTTCGGGCCTCGGCGTTGCGGTGAGAATGCCTCCGGTAATCCTTCCTGTCGCGGACCTTCGGTTTCTGCAATCTTGAACCGCGGGGCCTGATGGAACTTCGGTTGCGTCTTGGCGGCTTCTATGTCGTTGGGTTCAGGTAGACCAGGGTCTTCATCCATCAGGACGTCCTCAGCGTCAACCAGCATGCGGTCATTTGCTGCGTCTGGGAGCTCTTCTTCCTCTTGCGCAACTTCATGAACCTCGTCATCTTCTTTCGGGTTGCGTTCACAATGATCTTCGGCATTATTGTGCCAGCTGGGCACTGAAGAGACGGAGATGCGCCTCCGTTTGGGCACTCTTTCCTCCAGGTCGCTCTGTAAATCACTGCTTGCCTCGGACTCGGCTTCAATCGAGTCATTAACTGAGAAACCCGTAGCCCGCGGTGCAGGTATCTCTCCGTCGTGCGAGTCGCTCTCGTCGTCCGACTCGATTTGGATTCTCTCCTTCATTCGTTGCGTGCCTGCAAAGGTTGATCGCGGTCGCGTCACCGTGGCGGGTCCTTCTGGAGGCGAGCTTTCCAACGCATCGTGGATAGGATCGATATGTCTCGGTGGCCGTATTGAACCGGGAAAGCCAGGTGTAGAGGGCGGCCGCTGTGTCGAAGGGCGGTTCGTTGATGGCGGGGCAAATCGGGGCGTGGCTTGGAAGCGCTGACTGTTCGCGAACGCGGGACCCGCGCTGCCTGGTGTCTTCTGTGACAGGGGCGGTCGCTTTGTGAGGAGGAACTTTCGAGGGGTAGGTGTCTGCAAGAGCGCCAGGTTAGCGGAAGACACGCAGAATCTCGCAGGATGGGGAGACGGACTGATGGTGGCGGTTGCGTCATTGTCAGGTCAGCCAAAAGGGCCGCGGCGTGGTCGTCGTGAGGCGTTGACGATGCAGCGCAATGCTTTCATTTCGGCCAATTTTTGGTGAGCATGCAGAATCGCGGTGTCAGCGGTTCTTGCAATGATGATGGCGGGCGGCTTGAGGAGTTGACGTCGATGATTGCTCGGCAGACGCGTCATTGCGCTGGGGTCGCGTTAGGCGTTATGCGATGGCGCGGATGCCATGGTGGGGTAGTGTACTTGATACATGCATATCTGCCCCTCCACGTCGTCGGTGAACGACAGGCAGCTTTCAAGAATGGAAAGGCATAGATGACTCATTTGTATTGCATGAAGTTGTTATAGGCTTCTTGAAGTATGGGAAAGCCAATGCTACAATGGGTTTATGTATCGAAGCACGCCTAGGTGGCTTGAAATTGGCCTATTATCATGGCATGCATGGGTCTCGCGGATATGACGACGGAAGAGAACATCGGAAACTGTCATCACGAGTCAGACTTTGAAAGAAGTCTCTGGGATAATCATGTGCCGGAGGCGAATTTCTTACTGAGGATTGAGACCGAGAATACAGCTCGTCTAGGACAAGAGGCATTGCTAACGCTGCAGGAGCTTTTGTTCTGCCTGCGTTCAAAATGCTAGATCATTGCAAATAGCAAAATCTTCACGCTGACTTCATGTACATGCTTGTTGACGAAAGTGATCATCTTGAGACTTTCTCATTGATTGCTGATGCATGGCATTTAGGCAATGGTCCAAATGTTGCTTCATGGTGAAGCAGCACGTAGACAAGTGAAATATAAGATTAACAAGACTCCAATTTTCAGCTGGGGTTTGTTATGTTGTGTCTGAAACAACTAGGCATAGCCATGAACTGCAAATGATATGAGAAAGTATGAGCCTAGCATCATTCTCGTAAGCAGTCAATGAAATCGCTGAACAACCAAGATGCGCGTTACGCTGCCAGAACCGGAAGTGAAGATCCGTTTTCTAACATCATTAACTCCCAGGTGCTGGCTCATAGCTCAGCCTGAGGTGTGTAAGAGTAGTTTTTGGTACTCACTTTCCGTTTTATCTACAAAGGCGAATGAGAGCTTACCATAATGTCGTCGTTCGAAACGTGGAAGTGGCCGTCATGGTCGCTCAACCTCTCGAGTTTGCTCTCAATAGACCTCGCAATTCAGATTGACACGACACACTTCCCGTCATTCTTATTTTCAGTTTTGAATTATTCAGAATGTCAGGTCCGAAATACCTCTCCCCAGGGCGGGCTTGTCATGTCATCATTCAGCGAAAGAACATCATCTCTTCAGACGTGGCGGTTCCCATTCTTATACTCATGGCCATGAAATGACTCAAAAGAAGTAGCACAATAACTACGTCAAATCTAGTGCCGTGTAGATTACTTAAGCCCTGATCCACGTCCTTTTATGTTATATCTCTAGCCGACAAGACAACGCAGACGAGGTTCAGCATGCCGAGTTAGACATCAAGTGAGGGAATGATACGGTGGCTTTGTGAAAGGCCTATCTACGCTCTGGTAGCTATGAAATCACTTTGCGACGCTACTGACGCAAAACATGTGGTCGAGGCTCGCGTCCTTCACACCAGATCATAACATGACTTACTCCCACTTAATCTGCATCAACATTTCGGTCGTAGCCGACACACCTGACTCCACGCTCCGACTGTGGTTTACGCTGGGAGTCATTGGCCTGGGACGGATCTGGGGGTGGAAAAGTCTTCTGCAATTGCCATTGGACATCTTAAAGTAGCCCGGCTCAAGTTGCTGTCAATACAACTAAAGGATGGGGGTCTTTTGCAATCATTGGCTATCCATTGACCCATTGTGCGGCTGGGCTTAACGTACACGGCTATCCTTCACTGCATTCTTAACCCCTCTCAAGGCGACAACATCTCATCGACTCGAAGGTTATGATGATTCCAAATTGCTGGGTGCGGATTGGCAATGTCCATTTCACCTAACTATTACACCAAATACATTACCACACTACCATGATCCTCACGTCCACATCCGACGTCTGTCAAACCCATCGCTGACAAACAAACCAAGCATCCCCTTCATCAACGCACCGGCCTCCTACACCGATCACGTCCCACAACACAAACAGACAAAAACGCCCACATGGCAATAAGAAAACCCCCGAACCCGAAAACCTCCCGCGTCGACAGCCTCACCAGAACTGCACAGCACCCGCGGATGTTGACGTGGCCAAATACTCCTGCGGCAGGCCGCATGCGTCGCACGACAGCAGAGACGTGCGTTTTCCCTTGCCGCCGCCGCCGTTTCCTTCACACACGCCATCGGAGAATATCCCACCTCCCGGGTGCCTCGCTGCATGTCGTGCAACAGCCGGAACCTGCAGCGTGTTTCTAGACGAACGGGATGTGTGAGGTGACCAAAAGTCGAGACGAGGAGGTGACCGATCGGACGATGTGCCTGGGTTCGGGCATCGAGGGTGAGATAAGGAGCTAGTCTCATGACTTTGCATCCCACGCCTGGAGGACTTCAACTGTCAAGTCACCGCCCTCCTCGGTTCTCTCGATCGCGAGTTCCTCGGCCTCGATCCTACCCTGCCTTAACCTGGCTTCAGCCACAACATCTCTGTCATCCCTTTCGCCCATCGCTTTTGAACATGCTAGATCCGCTATCCGCAAACTGATACCGATGAACCCGACGAGAATGTTGACAAGTGCTACCAAGACTCTCAGAATGGCCAGTGGTGCCTCCAGAATGACTCTCCCCACCCCTCTCCCCCCTTTCTTCAGCTCTGCTGGTTGATATCCAATGCTCTGCAACTCCTTCCACGGCGCAACCACCAAGGGAGGGGACGGAGGAGGCGGAGAAGCTCGTGCTGGCAAATGACAGCGACAAGTGGCAGTGGCAGTGACCGTGGCTTCGGTTTGAGTGGTACTGGAGCAGGTCCCGAGTCTTTGCCCGTATCATGATGGCGTTAGTGCAGAGGGCAAAAGTTGAGATGAAACCATTGTAAATCACTCGAGACCAGGGTCCGAGGGTGCAAGCTCGTGAGTGTGTCGCCTCGAGATGATCGGCGCAGGGATGACACCCTGCAGCAGACCTTGTCAGAGGTTGGCTGGCCGTGTGGGCTGGTCTGCGGGCTGCAGAGAGGCCTGGAGACAGGTCGTCTCGTCCGCGTTTGCGCTGCATCGTCGGGCCCGAGACCGAGGACTGAGGCCTTCAGAAAACCAGAAACGGCCAACAAACAATTGCCTCAACCTAGACCGCGGCACGTCGTCTGTATTCATGGATAGACGGCGTGTCGTAAGGCGTGTCGTAGGGCATCCGTTTAGCCCGCGGCTTGGCTTAGGTCCAAGGCGCTGCTTTGGTGTTCGTCGCCTGCGAGGTCTGGCAGCTGGGAGCCGGGGAAAGAATGCGGCGGCATGGTACGGCGGTACACGGAGATGTACCTGGTCGGGCCCTGGAGCTAGACCTTGTCGACCCAAGCTTCCGTGGGCCGAGTTTGCGTCGCATCCCCTCTCCGTCAACCCATCTCTTAGCGGAAGCCAAGATGGAGGCACCTTAGCTGCTACCCAGGGCACCTTACTTGAGGCCTCGAAATTGGCGCTAAGTGGCGTCCGTCGTCTCTAGTTCGCAGACGGGACCATCGCAACGTGTGTGATGGATGCCTGTGCTCACCGACTTTCGTCAGCGAGGGAAACACGTACAAGGTGAGGAAAAGGAGGTCACCGGTTAGGCGGGAAGGCGTCGTCCGTCAGCGAACAGCTGGCTAGTGCATCTTTTAGGGGCCGAAGCCGATGACGGGTGCGATGATGATGCTGATGATTATGCTGCGTTTGGCGCGCGCAGCCAACAACACGAGTGGCAGTATCGGTATCAGCGGCACGGCAGAGCAGAGAAAGCAAAGCGAAAACGGTGATGTGGAATACGGCAAGGGAAACACGAGGTATGCTCTGGAGGTATGGTTTGGATGTATGCTCTGAAGTGGTGGGCATCTGAGGTACCTCGAGTATCATCATCGGGTGTTTGGTTCTGCAGTGGAAAGCTTGAGCGTCTGCGCGTCAGCGTCAGTTTGCCGTTTGTCTGACAAAGTTCGCATCGTATTACTTGCGGGCTCGGGGTGCTGACCTTGTTCATTGCGCAGTTTGTTGCCTGTAGCGTTTTGGCTCCGTCTTGAAGGCTTCGAACATGGCTTCGGCTTTGACTCTACAGCCTCGCGGACCTCGCATCCTGTGTTCTTTCGTCCAAAGTCCGGTGGCCGGATGTCGAGGGTGTCCGCGTGGACTAGGCCTAAAGAGGGCATGTTGGAGCAGAAAGTAGCGCGCAAAGCATGCTGAAGTGCGGTGTTGGACGGATTCTGGCGCAGCCCAGGTGTTCTGTTCGCAGTTTGCGCTGAGCGACAGGCAGAGAGAGGTCAGCGCAGCACAAGGCAGAGCAGGCCAGAACAAGAACAGAACAGCAGAAGCGCAGTGCGGCAAAGGTGCGACCGGGACCTGGGGTGACCGTTGGAGTTGTTCCTGAGTCTTTCCAGGCAAGGTTCCATTCTGTCTCCAATGACAAGAGGAGTGGACATCAGCTGAAACATGTGCAGCTTTTTTGGGGGGGCAGTCTGGACCCACAAAAGAACCCGGCCGGGTCCACAGAAGGCTCCCCGTCGGTGGTGTCTCTGAGAAGGTGGTGTTCTAGCTTCGTACTGCCGGGCTCATCGTCCGTCTCCTTCATTTTTTTTTGTGCAGTGATTGAGTGAGTCTTGGGTTGGAATGCGGTGATTGATGGCGCACCCCTCCCAGCGGCCCTGGCTAAGTACGCTAAAAGGCTGATGGTGGGCTGGTATGGTTTGGCTAGAGCGCCACCTTGAGCTGTTGTGTGATGAAATAAGGTAAATTCGAGGTGTGTGTCGTGTTGTATGTGCCTTGCGTTTAAGTCCGGTAGTTGCAATGAACGAATGAGTTGACGGATGGATGGATTGGACGATGGAAGATGGGACAAGTGTGATATTTCGCCTCTTATGCCGTGTTCTGGTGAGGTTTATGCCTGTACCGCATTGTGGCTAGCAGCTGCGCCTGCGTCCTGCTGAGCCCGGCAGCCACAGAGGCAATTTGGCTGTCCATGCTGATGCCCTGATTGATGACTGATGAAAGTGATGCCTTCCTTCCACATATCCGCGGCCCCTGGGTCCATAACATGCGTCAATGGCAGCAGCTGCGAATGGCTGACCTTTCTGGGAAAGAGCCCGGCGTCGGGCCTGCCCCGCCCACTCGACCAGAATATCCGTCCGTGGTCCAACAGAAAAAGAAGGAGAGAAAGAGGACGTCACTTGCCTCTCGTTGTCCACGATCACCCTGGGTGAGGGAAGAAGGCACCATGAGCATTGTGGAGACGATGGGCTTCAGCTGCAACACCCACATGGGGACGACGGATGACGGGCGACGGACCACGGAAGGAGGCGTCTCGTCGTCCCACCATGGGCTCCAAGTAGAGGGTTTGACCTGGGAGGCTGACAAGAGAACACGCAGCCCGTACGAACACTGCAGAGTAAAAAGGATAAGCAAGCAGTACGCAGTAAAGTTGGTTCACACACTAGTCCACGGGAATGGCGCGGGAGAGCTTCCATCTCGTCCATGATCCATCTCCCGGCCTTACCCTGCCCGCACCTTGCTTGCACCTTCCGCCTTTTTGCTATTCTCAACTTATCAAGTACACTCACTACCTGCCCGTGTAAAGCACCTGAACTCCAAACCTCCATCCCGCCAGCCCCCGGACCTGGCCCCGATCCCAGACCATGTCCCTCCCTCGTCCTCCCCTCGTCCTCCCCCCGTCCTCCTGACGGACGCCGCTGTCGCCAGGCCCCGGGAAGGAGGCAGTTCCCAAGTCTGGACTCTTCACCTCATGCACAATCTGATTCTTTTGGCGCGCCCCGCCATCCGTCAATCCATTTCTCCATCTACCCACGACACGCACCCTGACCGACCCCGTCGTGATGCAGCGGCCGCGGGAGCAACACCGACTACCACACTGCCATCCGGGATCCATCTTCGCCTCGTCATCCTAAGCCTGGACTGGACTGGATCGGTCCCATCACTCCCTCATCTACAATGCATCTATCTGCAGTCACCACGACGGAGAACCTCAACACCCTCGTCTATCTGCCAGACGACCATGTCATCAGCGCCACCAAGTCTACTTCTCTGCCACGCGACGGGCCACTCGGCCGCGCCATTGATCATTGATACAAACCGTCCTAGGTATGCATCTCACTCGCTGCGCAGCCAATGCCGACGCAGGACCGATACAACTTCGTCCATACCAGCCCGACCACCACCCACGGCACCACCCACCTCACCCTGTTCCATCCCATGCTGCCCATGCTTCCCTGCCCGTCACCCCCTTCCTTCGACACATCTCACCATCCCACCTTGCAGCGTCCCCGTCTTGAAACGTGGAGGTAGATTCCCACGAGCCAATCGCAAATCGCGCATTCCCCCTAGCACGCCCACCCATGGATCGTCACCCGGCTACGTATCGAGATGCCCGAACTTGTCCAATATCCCCTCGAGCCCTACTGTCCTTCTATGCAGCAAACGCCCTGCCTGCTATGCCATTCCCTGCAGCACATCAGTCCGCGCCGCCACCCACACTGCCAGACCTGCGCCCACGATACCAGTCGCCGTCTCTACCTACCCGCGCCGTACTATCCACCAACTTTAGGTACCTTACTCTTGAGCGCAAACCACGCCGCGCACCTCAATCTATGGTATTACGTCCGCCACGTACAGGATCCTTCAGTCCTTAATACTGCCCCTACTATACATGACGAGACGGCGTCGATAACGGAGCGCATCGTCTCAATCGCTGGTTCGAGATAGCCTACAACTGATGTGATGCGCTGGACAAGCCAGCGCCTCGTCTTGTCTTGCGCGCTGTCTAGCACCATGAGCTGCATCACAGGACAGGGGTCACAACCTTGCTATCCGAGTGGCATGCCAGAGTGACAGCCTGGTGACGAGATGCCGTCCCATGGGTTTCGTCTGCCAAAACCACATCGAGGCCGCTGACGCTTGTGTTGTGCTGTCTGATAAGCGTGCCGAAAGAAACCATTGCACTGGACAACTGCGCCATCTCTCACCAGGAGGCGGTCCTGGGCATTAACACACTTCCAGGCATATGCATATGCGTTCCGAATGTGCAACTGCGACGAAAACAAGACACTAAACACCCGCAGTCGACAAGCGGCCGCCCAGAGCAACAGTGTGCCTGGGTTCGTGCGCCATTGGATGGTAAAGCAAATGGGAATCGTCCGTCTCCCGCCAGTTCGCACACCTCACCCACCGGCTCGATGCGCTATGGCGCATTGTCCATCGCCATGGACCGCCCCGAGTTCCAAGTCTTAGCAACGCCTGCCGCAGCACAACGCAAACAAACACCAAAAACTACCCTACCTTGAGAGAGTCGGGAAAGGCATCGCAACTCAAACAATCAGCCATCAACACAGACCCCACCCGACCTCGTGTTGGGAAGTGAGATGGATGGTTGTTCACAGACAGCAGAGACGTTTTCTACGACCAGAGCACGGGCTGGCGTCACGTCTAGCGGTGGTCGAGAACATGAGACACACCAGAAGACTGCCAAAGTTGAGCTCGAATCCTGCTCTCCCCCGAAGGTCTTGTAAGATCAAGCCGGCATCTCTGTCCCAACGCGCCGCGTGGCTGCAGCGCCGTTGTATATTGCAACAGCAACACATGCACAAAGCACACTACCACACGCACAATGGCGACAAAGAAGCAATCGGCCGTTGGTAGTTGGCGCTGGCGGGGTCCGTCGCCTCTGCCGGCCGCCTTGTGGCTTTCCCTCGTGCGCCCAGCCATGTGGTTTTGCTCTCTTCACCTGGTCGCTTGCATCCATCCAAACCGCCTCTACGGTATCATCCAGCACCATCCATCAAACAGAGATTTGCCTTGCAATTATCCGCGGGTTTGACAGCCAAGAGTAACGACGGACAGCGGAAGACCAGATGCGGTAGCCACCGAGCGACACAGGTTGGCAAGTCAGCAGCCCCAGCATTCGCTTCGGCATCTCCCGACCGACTGAACATTTTACTGCACATGCCCGTGGCCTGGTGTGCTAATTTGGCCCCTCTCGCCCACGGTCAGATACCAATCCGGTCAGAGATCGCACACCTGAGCCCTGTCCCCATCCACGGTCCACTCCATCACAGATCCCAGTGACTTCAAACGGAGTGCTTCCTTGACAAGTTTCACGCCCAATCCCGGGTCTCAGCTTGCAGATCGATGGACAACTGCGCCTCAGGGCCTCCCATTTGCATCAACCGAGCAGCCGCGGCGCAATAATTACTACGCAGTATGGACCAGCGGCTTTCATCACATACAACCACGCTTGTTGTTTTTTTGGCGACCCCGTCAAAGTTGAGCGCGCCAATGGCACCGAGTTGCGATAGATGCCACCCGCCCTGCCACTGCCTATATCATGCCTATTATCACACTGCCCTGGCTGGCTATTTGGAAATCTAAGCCCTGCCCGGACGATTTCCCTGCGGAGATCATGGTTCAGACGGAGCATCTGACGCCATGATCTGCTACGGCCCAATCTGATGCACAACTCAACGTCGAGGGAGTCGCCCTAGTCACCGGCAACGGCGAGCACGCCAAGCTCCTCCGGCAACCCACCACCAAAAAGACGCAAACCGCCGCAGAGCGAGAGCGTCCGTCATCCGTCCTCTGGCAACAGCAGGATTTGGGGGCCAACGACGGACTCGCTGCAAGCACAGCACAAAACAGCACAGCACAAGGCACCGAGCGATCAACCATCCATACTAAAAACTACGGAGCCAGGAGCGGGGCCCAGAAGCTGTCGCCTCTTGTGCCAGTTACACAAATCAACCAGACATCAGACACCCCTGTCCTTGAAGTGCACCTAGCACATGGACCCTCGTTGCGCCAGCGGCCAGTCGGGGGCTTTTTTTCCCACCGGCGCGCCCAAACCTACTGTGGGGAAGTCTAAACATCGACTACATCCCTTCCCCTTCAACGCATAATGCCCAGCATCCTTGCGTTGCCGCAAGTGGAAACTCTGATCAGATTCTCTAGCTCCCACTCTTCTCTTGCACAGTGATCATGCTGGCTCCCGTTGCGAGCCTCCTCTCCGTCCCCATCTTTTCCTCCGATGCTTGCTTGCGGCTTTCAGGCCTTGCCCCAGCCTTCGTCGTCTCGTCGTCCCTCTCTTTCTCGAAAGTGAACCAGCCCGCGTTGAAGCCCTGACCTGACAGCAACCGGGCTCGGTCCAGCCATCCGTCGTCCCTGTACCCATCTCAGGCGTCTTGACCTAGTCATGACTTCGATACTGCTTCTGTTCTGACCGTCTCTACACCCTCCGCCCGGATTCCCAAACAGCTACCGTCTTCAATCCCTACCGTCCCTTTATGCGTTCTTCAGCACAGCCCTACTTCTTCGTGTCCCTGGTTACCCGGGCTCGTCCCCGTCTCTCGCTGTCCATTCGTCTTATCTTTGTTTCTTCCTGACCTTTCCGAACATTGGCCTTGAACTCCCCCCTCTCATTTCCATCACCATCCGCATCTGTTCTCAAGCCTGCCAACATCTGTCACAATTCGGTTATATTGAACAAAGGCGTGTGCCTCATCCATGGCATGATAGTACCTGCGTTCCCGAAACGAAACTTTGACGAACTTCGCCGAGGCATTCACCGTTGTTGACCAGTACATCCCCGAGGACACAAGGCGAGAGAGCTTACCTCGGACTTGGTCTTTCCCTATTTCCACCGTCTCGAAGAAGAAGAGGCCGAAAGAGACTCGGTCTCCGCGTGTCAAACGTTCCAGCATTTGGAAACGACACGAACGACACCATCGTCGGCAAGCCGTGGTCGCGGACCCGAACGACATCTCCTTCTGTCGACATACATGCAGTACACTGCCTCAAATCACCCCTTGATCGTACAGCCTTAAGACTTCAGCTACGGGAAAGGGACCGTTTCCTCTCTGTTTCTCTCGGTTCGAGGTCGATCCGACAGCTGCGAACCACTTTGGCGTGTTCAGAGGCAGCGGTGTTAAGCCCTTTCGGATGACCCTTCACATACACCACTGGCCGGCTTGAAGGTGTTTCGGCTGTTTCAATCCGCTTTTGGAACTGTCAGTGCGACTCTGAAACGGCGATCCCAACGATAGGTCTGATATTCTTATCGTTTGCTTCTTAACTTGTCATCGCCCTCCTGTCCTACCCCTTCCCTTCCCTTGTTGCCTCCCGCCCCCCGGGCGCCACACACAAAAGCTTTGGGATCTCCCACCAACCTTATCATTTTCTTACCCTTCCCTTCACTACTGCCACCATACCTTCCCATCCCCAAGTCGTGCGACCTACGCAGCCTTGGTGTACAGACGAGTATCCGATGTATCGGACTGGATCCTAGAGATCGGACATTATCAACAAAAAGAAAGACGACGACGACGATAACGACCAAGAGTCACCATCGTGCGAAGGATTATCTACAGCTAGACTAAGGCAACCGGGTCGGCATCAACTTGACGAGCATACGATTATCAGGCGAACTTGGAGAACTGGACGACCAGAGTTTGGGAGGTTTTTGGAAATCTGTCGATATCAACCCGAGGAATCGCCAAACTGGATTCTCCCCGGCGACAGAACTTTTCCCCAGTCGTCCGCGCTTGAGCGATGGACGTGACATCACTACTGAACGCAGGCGCGGGAAAAAAGCCCATTATCAGGAACAACATTTTGGAAGCCACATTTGCGCCCATCGACGGACCAACCCCGATTCTTGCGTCCCCGGAGAAGATTGCTTCTTCTAGGCGGACCAGCGACGCCCGAGCACCGCGGAACCGCACGCCATGGGATGCGGGCGGTTATTCTCTTCCATTATCACTATCAGTAGACACGAAGCTCTCCATCCCTTCTGCGAAGCCTGCATTTTATAGCGAGTACGACGTCGATCAGTCAACCTCCGCGAGCTCTTACCATCCCTCGTCCAGCAATCACTCGAGGGCGAGTTCTCTTAGTTCTTTGGCACACGAGATGGCGCATTCCGCCAACATTACTCCGATGACGAGTACACACCCTGGACGGTACGTGGCGTCCTCTTTGAAATTTTTCGTTGTCGCAATTGTCCTCGCTTTTGCTCTTTCATGTCGATGGTGATGGGATTTGATGAAGGATGGAGTCGCAACTCGAGTGGCCCACTCTGCGCATTCAACTCAATTGCAGCTTTTCCTGACACAAGCTAATGATCTGTTAGGCCCAGTATGTCTGGTGAGTCGGAAGGACAGTTGACGGCAAGGTAAGTTGATCAATGTTTTGGGCGGTTCTATCGCGGGGAGACGTTGCAGTGAAGTTCGTCCCACTTCAGTCACCGCCTGCTGGATTGGGACTTCTTTCAGCAACGTCAACGATGTGAACATGCCATTGTTCTGGGGCATTGAATTGACAAGGACATAGACCAAACCTGTCACGCGAAGACGATGGGCATGTTACTGGCGGTTTCCCCAAGTCGCCAAAGCATAAATTTTCCGACAGCCACAGCAGTCTGTCATCCTACACATCTTCAAATCAATCAGGAGGCCATTCGAGGATATCATCATTATCAACCGTAAGCGGCATCCAGCCGTTTACATCGCTGCTGAACGATGTTCCGGCGTTCGACCCTAAGCTCGACCACCAGAATATGGGCCCTGCCATGGTCGACATCCAGCCGCCATCACCTAGGACGGCTGGCCAGGATCCTCCATTGGACCCTAGCATGAAGGGACCTGGCAGACCGGGCAGCCCATCTGATGCGATTCTGATAACCCGCGGCATGGGAAGCAACAGATCAAGTCCAACGGACGGGTTGAGGTACGTTGAAAGACCCCATAACTTCCCATTCCGCAACCTTCCCGCCTCATCACGTACTTCCTGCATGTCACAACGAGAGCCACTTGGGTTGAAGCCAAGGGAAAGAACGGCGTAGTCGATTCCATCCCATTTAACGCGGATGATTCGCGCCTTCCTCATGTAGAGCATTTTGACCGGTAGCTCCTTCCCTCACCTTCGCCAGATTCCCCTCGCCAACGATGAAATTTGGTTGTCACGCGCTCCGCGGTTTTCGTCTCATCTCGACGAACGCCTGAGGCCCACGAGGACCTCACCCGATTCACCCATTTGCACCTATCACTGTCTCGCGCACTGCATCACTTCGTCTTTTTTCTTCTGCCCTACTTAAATCGTCTCTTGCTTCGCAACAGCCCATCTTCTTCTGCCAAACACCTACAATCAATCTGAGCTGGACTCTACTGACGATTTGACTTCTCAGCCCTCACTCAAAACAGCAGCAAGACAACCTTAATTATCTTTCCCTTCCCCAGGATCACCCTCAATCAAGAACTCACAAACGCGCGGTTTCTGCCCCCGATTTCGCGGCCATCTCTGCCCCTACTTTCCAACCGTTCCCCTCTGTCTCTGAGACTGCTCCTTTCCCCCCTCAGCAACCTTACGCCATGTCTCCTCCTGAGTCTCCCCCGGCTCAGGCCAACCAGGATGAGATCAAGTGCATGTACATCGAGAACTGCGACACTGGATCCCAGCCTCGCAAGGCTATTTCCCACATCTTCGGCCGCAACAAGCTCTGCACCCGCATGATTCCCGCTCACGTTTGGGTTCACTTCTGCCGCAAGCACTACCAGCGCAGTCGTTACCGCAACGCCCACGAGTACTCGAAGCTTCAGGTCGACCTTGTCCAGAAGCAGATCGCTCGCGTCCAACAATGGAGCGACGAGAACGAGCGTGCCGGCAAGGCTGGAGTCGTCAATAGTTGGTCCTTGGCCATTCGCAAGCGTGAGCAGAAGCGCTTGGAGGACAAGAAGGAGTCGAAGAAGCGCGCTTACCAAGATGAGTCGGACGATGAGCAGCTCGACGGTGCCATGCTCAACGGAACCGCGGTCCCTGAGTGGCTTCTCAGCAAGTGCGGTGCTGGTTACACCACAGTTGCCATCCAAGAGATTGTTGCACAGTTGAAGACCGAGATCGACGGCGGCGGCCTCAGCCAGATTCCCGACATCGAGATCCTCCCCACGATCAGCAGCGACGGTCCCGATGAGAAGCCGAAGACCTACCTCAAGCGCAAGACCAGCGGCGGCGCTGCCCACAAGCGCTCGCAATCGATGGGAGTTGCCCTGCGCCCCGAAGCACTCCCAATGGCTAGACGTGTCAGCCAGCCCAATGCTTATTGGGGTCAAGAAGGTTTCGATACCTCTCCCTTTGACAAACGTCAACGCATTACTGACATGGAACCTGGCTACTTTGGAGACCGCAATGCCATGCCTGGCATGCAGAGAGTCCCGTCCGGCATGCGCCGCATGAACATCCCGCACCGACCCGCCTTCGGCAATATTCGCGAAGGCCACCCTGAGGAGGATTACTACCGTCAGCCCCAAATGGGATCCGGCCCCTTCGTCTTCGGCGCCGGTGGTCCTCAAGGCGGCCCCCTCCCTGCCCCGACTCCTCAGCGTCGCGGCAGCAAGTCGATGGCTTCCCACCTCGAGACTTCCACGACGATGCCCACCTATCCCGACCCTCGTCGCGCATACCACCAGCGTTCCCAGAGTGAGATCGGTGGCTTCCACCAGGGCCAGGCTCCCAACTACCGCCCGTCCTCTTCTTCTGGTTACGCTCCCGCCGCCTACCCGTACCCCGGCGCTGTCGAGCAAGACAGTTACGATGGCACCTACCCTCGTCCCCATGACAATCCTTTCGTCCAGGGTGCTCAGCCCAATTACTACGAGGATCCCCAGCGCCAGTATGCCTACGGTGCTTCTCCCTTCCAGCCCAACCCTGCGTCCCGGCTTGGTCCCGCTGGCGTCAACAGACACACCCGCCACCAGAGCACCCCGAATGCGCCCCGTGCCATGCATCGCGCACCTTCCGCGCACGGCTTCGCAGTCGGTCCGAACATGACTCCCGATCAGCGCGGCTACGAGCACACTCCTGAGCGCCACTCGTACGCCACGCCGCCCATGCAGCCCATGCAAACCATGCAGCCCATGCCGGATGCCACCCGCCACTGATCAGCGCCTAGATCTGAGCGAAGAATATGCACTCTTTTGAAACGGCCTTCCTTATACCCGCACAATCATGTCACATCGACACGGCATCAACTTGGAGTATCATTCGGGAAGGCAAGCGGTCATTTGGTTTCTGTCCTATTTCCTCTCTCTTTTAATCATATCTCACCTTTCTCTCGTTGCAGACGGCCATTGCATGAGGACAGCGGGGAACAAAAAATCATGGACTTTCTTTTTCTCTTTTTCCTCTCTGGGAAGCCCCGAGCCATCTGGGGTATTACATGGCTCGTCGAGGCAAAAACATGATGGATGACTGGACATCGCACGGATCAACGGCGCAACTGGGGAATTCTTCTTTCACGGTTGGGAATCACGTCTAGAAAAAAACCAAAAAGGGTAACCTTTTCCTTTTTCTTTACTGTTGTCGAACACACGAAGCGCGCGAGAGAAGAGCACACAAGGGCATCAACACACGTTGAGGACATGCAGGGCTGGGACAGGGCGGCGGTCTTTCGGTCTTTGGGCG
>VNWS01000008.1:1219121-1293211 GCA_009800995.1 Colletotrichum sp. COLG31 | reverse complement strand
TAATAATATAATTAAGATCTATTATAATTATATAATAAAGATTTAGATTACTTATTAATATTTAATATTTATAATTTATCCTCTTTTTTATAATTTAATATTATTAAATATATACTCTATCCTATTAAAGTTAATAAATAAATAGTAGAAATAGCTTTTAATTTAAAGTAGATAATACCTAATCTCTATAGTATAATTATATAGATATTTTATAAAATCCTAAGTATTATTCTTATTATTATTCTACTTTAAATATATTTTCTTAATATATTACTTTAGATTACTAAAATACTTCTTAATAGAATTAAAATTTAGTAAATATAGAGGTAGAAACTTAAAATTAATATTTAATATTTAGTATAAATCCTTAACTTTAAGTATATAATAATAAGAGAGGTTATCTATAATAATAATAAAGTTTAGTTTTAGAAAATACTTATACTTTAGGATAAAGTATTTCTATAACTAATAAAAGAACTTATTACTATTAGTTATACTATAATATATAGTTAAATATAAGATACTACTTAATATAAAGGCTAATAAGATTTATATATAAGAGTTCTAAAACTAATTAATCTCTATAGTTTAAAATATAATAAACTTTTTTAATACCTATTTAGTCCTCTATATCTTAGTATCCTTATTAATACTAAATTTATTAATAAATACTAACTAATTAAGGTAATATTATTATATATAGTATAAGTATTTATATTATAGTTTATTACTTTACTAAGTAGTAATAATTATAAACTTCTTATTTATTTAACTAAATATATTTAATTATTAATTAATTATAAAATAACTAATTTAGATTTTAAAAGCTTTAAATAGGAAATCTTATATCTCTTTAAGGGATAGGTTATTATAGTACTATAGTAATTTAAGAAACTTTATATAATACTATATTTCTATTTTTTATTAACTATAGTAGTATCTTTTATATCTCTATACTTTATTAGTAATATTATATTATAATTTATATTATTAAATTATTTATTTAGTATAATTAATAATACTTACTAACTTATAGGTCTTTTAATCTTTAAATAGTAATATTATTATAATTACTAATAGCTATAGATTTAATATTTTAGGTATTATTATATTATTATTATTACTTAGTATCTTTCTTAATATATCTAATATAATAAACTATAGATATATACTAACTAGTAGTAAACTATAAGTAACTAAGTATTATCTATATAGTAATAAACTTTTATTTAATATTATAAATAAACTAAGCTATTAAGGGATTTATTACTTTAGTTAACTACTAAAGCTATTTACTCTAAAGAACTATATTAAGCCCCCTAATATATTTTTATATTACTTAAAATTATATAAAACCTATATTAAGTAGATATATAAAACTATACTATAGATTTCTTCTCCTATTCCTTAGTAATATTATCTTAATCTCCTATAAGATTTACTAGTTAATTAATATAAAAATAGGGTAATTAGCTAAGTTAGTAATACCTCTATAGGTAAATTAACTACTATAGAGGTATTAGATATATACCTTATATCTCTATTATATAGTTATATATTTTAATACTACTATAACTATAATAATTAATAGCAATTAAGGTACTAGTAATAAGTTTAATGCGTTTTATATACGATATAGTAAAATGTATATTATAGTATAAAATTAGTTTTTTTTTATATTTTTATATAAGTGGGGAAAAAAGGGGGGGCGGACGCTGTCAACATAACGGACTGTATAGCAGTCGTTATGGCTCGAAACCACTGATTAACAAAGTCTTAAGGTTCTCAGGACTATAAATATTTCAGGAAACATCAAGGATCAGGATCGTAACCAAGACCAAGACTGTATCACGCTCGAAATCTTGAAGTGGGTTTCTCGTCAGCCTTTTGACACTTGTGAAGCAGGGCTCCTTACTACAGATTCGAACACGGCATCTTTCAGCCTTTACAAGTTCTGCGAAACATTTATGGTGCGGCGTAGAGTTTGAAGTGTTGGTTCAATGAATGCACTGAAAATTCTGCTGACACTATGCAAACGAACACACTAAAACTACAGCCCGGAAGCAAGCCGGATTTAATGAATACACGTATTCGAGATGTGGGCGAATTTCTACAGCGAGTATGATTGGCTCGGCACTCACCGAATACACGTATGTACCAAATAGGAAAGTGGGTTTCTGTGTGAAGCCGTCAGCTTTGATCACGATCTGCACCTGGCACGCATCGAAATTTGTGCACAGCATCTAGCGCGGGGGCATACGACGTCCAGCATGATGGCTCAGCCGTGGCTATGGCGGTTATTTTCTGATACCAAGACTTTTACAAATAGGCCATCTACCAGAATATTCCTTTCTCGTGACCCCCATGTCCAACAAGCGCGTCCTGGCTACGAAGCGACCCTCACATCGACTGGTGCATTTCCAGGACCACGCCCGCCACGACTTTGATCCTCCCCGCAACGCCAAGAACCTCCAGTGCCGGCCATGAATGATCGAACCACGTATCGACGCTCCCACAAAAAATCTCGCAATGGATGTGCCGAGTGTAAACGACGTCACATGAAGGTACGCTTAGGCAGCGTGCTTGATATCCGGCGGAACTCCATGCTGACGAAACGGCTCTAGTGCGACGAGACCTGGCCCAGATGCGCCAACTGCGTTACTGTGGGCCGAAGATGTGTTTTCCCATTATCTGCCGATCCGGACTTGTTGAGCACGCCGATTAGACCGGATGATAATCTTGTTGGCTCATCCGGAGCGACAACGCCGAATGCCGATACGAGTTCCGGGTCATCATCAGGACGGAGCCCTGCGGTCATTTCAACACCGGACCTGACCCACCTCACGAGCGGAGACAATATTTCCGGCCAGCTAGAGTCGGATGTGGCCATCAACATGGTCCACATGAAGTTGTTCATTCACTTCTCTCTTCGCATGGCCATCCCAGAACTTGATGAGCATCTCATTGAGCTGGGCACGCGCTTAACCGTGAGGACTGGTGCGGAGGTGCCGTATCTTCTTCACGAAGTGCTCTCATTGTCTGCGCGCCACCTCTCAATGACAGAATCGGAGAGAAGTTCCGAATACCTCAATCTCGCTGTACACTTACAGAATCGGGCTATATTGCTGTTCAACTCCGAAAAGGTTCGAGTTGACGAAACCACCTGTGTCCCGATGATACTCTTCTCCTCCATCCTTGGCCGCCACCTTTGCATAGACGCCCTGGCATTTCGAAGTCCAGACTTGGGTCCGTTCTTGGACTGCTACGTCAACTTTGTTCGGGTCCACAGAGGGGTCAAAGTCATAGTCATCCGCAGCTGGCCATTACTCAAAGACTCAGAGCTCTGCCCCTTAGTTGCGTGGGGCATGGGGCTTGGCCGCTTGAGAAGTCGAGGACACGACTGCGACGATATCCTTAGGCTCTTGGATTCCTACGAGGATATATCTTCTGACTGTTTGGAAGCATGTCACAGAGCTATCGAGTTCGTCCAGATTGCTGTGGATGATTTGCAGGTTCGGATGTTTACTCGAGGTAAACACCTGTACCAAATTGCGTTTTCGTGGTCTTTATTGGTTCCAGACGCGTTCTCTGAAATGCTGGTACAACGAAAACCTGTAGCGATCGCTATTTTGGCACACTATGCTGCTCTTCTGCACTTGGCTAGAGACCTATGGCAGATTGGCGATTCAGGCTCCTACCTACTAAGCGTTATTTCGAAATATCTAGGGTCAGAATGGGACGAATGGCTAGCATGGCCCCGAAACATTGTTTTCTCAGAAGATATGGAAGTTGACCTTCCGATAAGGCCATCGATCCCAGTATGAATGAACACCAAGAAAGCAATTCCACCATCCTATCATGGTCGTCCTGTTAATAAACACACACAAGCCAAATGTGCAAGATTTGCGCAATTGATGCCTCTCAAGAACAGTCAGATATGGCCCTCTCGCAAAATTCGATCAGTGCGGCTTCCTGCCCTGTTCCCCCTTGTGCCTTGGTTTTCATCGCATTGATGATGTCTGCGCGAGGGTTTGGATGGAATCGACCCCACGGCTCAACCCACCGCCCCCCGTCCTCGAGGGTGATGTCTGGCGAAAAACCAGCCCAGAGGTTTGTGTAAGCTCCGAATCGAGGATGATACAACAGGGGCGAGACCAAAGCCCCGACACCCCAGTGGAAGTGACGAAGAAGTGGGGTCTTCAGGTTTCCCGGATTCAGGACCAAACTGACAATACCATGGGGTCCCAGATCTTTGGAAAAATGGTCTGCTAGAAACCAGTTGCCTGTCTTTGAAAGGGCGTAGTTGGCTTGCTGATCATTAGTCGGCATGAGAAGTGTGTTCACATCTATCCCGCCATCTGGTGCGCCGAGTTGCGTGGCAATTGAAGTGGTGAATAAGACACGGACGGACCCATCTGTTTCGGTGGCTCTGGCTGTTGAGATGAGGACCGGACTTAAAAGCTTCGTGAGAAAGTAGGGCCCGAGGCAGTTGGTTGCGAGCTGCATTTCATGACCTTGTGCTGATACCCAGCCCGCGGGAGGATTGGAGACCCCAGCGTTATTGAAAAGTCCATCGAGGCGTTGCTCTTCCGCCAAGAACTTGTCGGCTGCAGCCTTGATACTGACAAAGTCATCGAGGGCTACTTTCAAGAATCGCAAGCCGCCCGCGATTGAATCTGTCGTTGTATCTTTCTCAATGGCAGAGATGGCTTCTCGCGCCTTGACTTCATCTCGGCCTGCGATGTAGACAGTACCGCCGCGTTGCCATATCATGCGGCTCAGCTCATAGCCAACCCCAGAATAGCCTCCTGTGACGATAAAAACTCGTCCTGCTTGATTCGGTACATCGGTCTCCACGAATGTGGGAGACGGAGGGAAGAACATCGAAATCGTGTTGCCCATGTTGAAGTGATCCTTCGTTAAAAAGTACCCGAAGTCCTTCTTGGGAGATAAGCAGCAATCTTATAGCGACGACTGTCAGAGGCGGACTATTGCATCGTTTTGCGCGGCTGGTGGGAAGAAGTGTATGAAATCAACTTTGAAAATCCAAAGAATAATGCAAGGGAGAAACCGGCAGTAGCCGAGTACTGATGACGTCGAAGGCGCTAGTTGGGGTACATCGTAGAAATAGTGCTCCCACGCCATTTCGCCTTTTTGAGGGGTCAAGCTGTCTTGATACGCCGATGGGCTATCGCAAAGCTGTGTCAGAATGAAAAAAATGGAAAGGGGAAAGTATTCGAAATGAAGATATCACCGTGTCTTCCCTTCATATCATCATATGGTCTCAAAGACACATCTCGCCTTGAAGTCATCAGAACATGCCTGAAAGCTTTCATCCGTCTTTGTCTCCCTTCGCGCCATACCTTCCATGACCATTTTTCTCAGAACATCTTCTGTGTCAATACAAGTAGACTGACTTCCGCAAATATAAACCTTCGCTCCGATATTCCATAGCGTCATGACGTCCTGGCGGTCAGCCCAGACCCTATCCTGCACGTCGCCTTGGAAGTCGTTTCCGGCTCCACGAGACAGTGCGTACCGCACATCGACGACCCCACTGCTACCAAGTTCTGATACGCAAAACGAACCATCCAAGCTGCGACAGCCAACGAAGAGCAAAGCTGGTGCAATGATGTCCCACAGAGCCGGACGTCGGCGTAGCTGCTCAGCTCGATGCATTACAAATCCAACGAAAGGGGCGATACCGACCCCATCGCTTATCATGATGAGCGGGGTGCTCAATTCTGTGGGTGGTCGAAAGCACGTATTGAATGCTTCTACGCTACAGGCCACAGAGTCGCCTGCTCTTAGTTGAGAAAGATAATGTGACGCCATGCCAATCGAGGTGTCGCCGTCCTCATTACTCAAACCACGGGTCTTGCGGATGGCCATGGAGCATATCAGCGAGCATGTAGATGGTGATTTGAGTGGTGATGATGAAATGTAATACGATCGAGGTGACATTTCCGGCAGTATGGCACTTAGTTGATGTGCTTGAATTATGATACTGGGATATCCTTCGAGGAGTTGTAAGACGGACGGTCTCAGGTGGTTCGGCGCTCCGCAGAAGCTCTTTCTGGCTGCCTGAAATATCGCTCTGTCATAATCGTTGGTGCAGCATTGCATCAAACCCTCCATTTGCTGCTGATTGTCAGCTTTCCTTTAGGCGGAGGATCATTTGTAGGAATATGATTACCTCGAGCGTCGTAGGTTGACACATATCGGCCTCTGAAAATAGGACGGTGCCCCCAGAAATAGCCATGCTATTGCGTACGTTCCTCATGCGTTGCTGAAAACCTTCACCAATCTGTTGAATATTCGGTGGGATTATCTTCAGAACATCGCCCGTTTCGTACGTTGATCCTTCGGGCAGCTCAAGATCAATGCGATATTTCATCTCGTCGTCCACGTTCGCTAGAAGCTTAACTTCTTTGACACGCGCTTGAATTGTATCATTCGAACTTGGTGTTTCTTGTTCAAAGTTTTCTTCCATCGGAGGCATTTTCGATGTTCCATGGGTGTACGCGGTCGCCGTGAGTCCAGCACTGGATGGCCCGGGGGCTCTCGAATATGTGTAGACATTATTAGCTGTCTTAGATTCCGATACCCTCATCACGAATGTATGCTACTTGTTAGGCTCTAGATTTCTTGAACTTCAATTCTTGAGAGAAATTACAACTGAGTGAAAGATGGACGTAGGAGCGCTGAAAAGGTAGGATGTTTCGCCGGTGCCTCATTGAAAGATGCAGCTGTCAGCCTCTAATATTCAAGTAAGCTGGATCTCGGTCTCGGTTTCGGGAAACGACACCAAAAATATCCAGAATGGATGCAACCTTAGCCGTGGATTGGCCATGTTCTGATGAGATGACGAAAGCGGTAGTGGTCAATTTCTTGGCCATAGGCCTAGTTCAAAACTGAGTTTGGGTAAATGTAAGGGACTTGGGATACCCGTAATCACCGCGGATCCCGTGGCAGCAGCTTGGCATTATTTTGTATCAGCGTAGTGGTTGGACTTGAGAGGGGCGATAGTAGCCTTTCAACCATGCATCCTTTTATTCGTACATGATTCCCTTTCCTCAAATGAGAACCCTTAATCGATTCAACTCCCCAAGATCATGTGCCATAGATGAACGCCTAATTACCCAAATCTCAAAACAACAAAAAGCAAAACCTAGAGTCAAACAATAACAGAGCCATGTGCAATTCGGCAGACTCAGCCTTGGTTCCCGTTCAAAGGACTGGTGTCTTCATAGAGTCCTGGCATAGACTGCGAACTGATTGGAAGACCCCAATCAGCCATCTGCAAAAAGCCCGCAGAAAACCAGTCGTGCCCGCCGAGTGAGATATTCCCCCAATCGCCACCAAATTCGAGGCCGGGAGGTACACGAGGCGAGGACGTCGAAGGTATTCCTAGACTACTTGTAGCATCCGTAGCCAGTATTTGTGGGCAGGGGATCGACGTTGTTGCCGAAATCTGGCTGCAGGGTCCTGGCGGGCACCCCAGAACCACAGACGAGGCCACTTCGTACAAGACCTTGATGATATGGTACGAAGCTACCGTTTGATAGTTTGGGTCGTAGCTCTCAAAGAAGTTGATGACCATTTTAATGAGCTCCAGATCTTGCAGGGCTGTTGTCGAGGTTTTGTTTTCGATGATGTTTACGAATAGAATGTCGACGCTCCAGGCTACCTGGTACAACAGATAACTAACCGAGTTAGTACATAATCTTGAAGAAGACGATGAATTACTTACATGGTAAATGGATGCTGCAATTGCTGGTGCTTCAACAATGCGATTGCAGCCCTCGCGGCGTTCACGCACAGAGCAACACTCGGTCGCAGACCATCGTCATCCTCGTCGAGAAGCGGCAACCGGAAAGCTGCAGAATGAATAGCGACAACCAGTTGAAAATACATGAAGTTCAACACAGTAAGACTCATCACCTTGGTGTAATCAGCATCCAACAAATCCATCTGCGGCTCAGGGCGGATCAATTCCGGAACCCCTATCCACCAGTCCTGCAATTCCGCATCTAGCTGTGCAATTGTAGACTCTAAGGCGGCAGCCGACATTATCTCCCCGCCCTGGGAGTAGAGCTTTGAGTAGATGTGCCCCTGGATTTGGGACAGGCGAACCTGCTGGTGGAAGTAGCTGAGCGTAACATCGCCGGGATAGTAGTATACTCCATATCCGTCTGCCGGAAACTCCTCAGGAAGCTCCAGAAGAAAGTCGTCGCTGATGAGAGGTGGTTTGCCGATGCGAAGCATGAGATCATGGTCGAGGACATAGGCTTGCCAGAATAGGCGGCGGCGATGCAGGACATCGGCAGGTTGGCCTAGCACTTTGTTTGGGTGGTCTGGGTTATGATACCCAGCGAGAAGAATGAACTGAGTTGCAAGGGCAAGTATTGAAACAGCGATGTGATTTTCGGCAGAGAATATGAAATAGTAGACCTGTATCGGGTTAGTGTGAATGCAGCGTAAGATATTCTGAGAGGTGTATATTACTAGAGAGAGAAGAGACCCAATAGTCATAGGATTCGGCGTCTGCAGAATGGCATTCGGAATTAGAGCGAGAGCGTTGTTGAGATAATGCTTGTGCTCGGGGTTGTCGTTATTCCAGTCGCGCCTCCGCAGTTCGTGCATCATGATGACGTTCAAGGCCAGCTCCCATCCTGGCTCATCACAAGGTTGGCCGTACATGTAAGCATTCACCGCTGCGCGAACTTTAGACTCCTGCAACAGCCTTATGCCGTTGTTGAGTGTCCGCATATACTCTAGAGGATGGTGGTTAGCCAGGTGGGGAACCTTACGGAAGTGGGAGAAAGATTACCGTTGACGCAGAAGATAACAATGTCATTTGGGGGGAATGGGTAGTCTCTCGGGGAAGAAGAAAAGTCGAGACTTCTTTTCGGAGCGAAGCCCCTTACTTGTTGTAGAAGATTACGCACTGCATCTGAGTAACGAGTATCGCCAACCAAGGTGTCGATCTTGGCGATGCCCTCGGCTGAGAACAACGAGCATGATCCTAAACAACGCGGCAGTGAGCCTCATTAGCTCTTGTGGTGTTAAGTGGAAAGACATACCGGCAGTCCCGACGGTACCCTCAGATGCTCCTGCATAGTAGGGCTTCGCAGTTCTTGGTGAGCTCGAAGCCGGTGATGGTGGATACGAAGCTGGCGAGACTTGCGTTGAAATTGTCGACGCGGTGAGGGCCGGCTGAGGCGGGTTTGTATTGGATGAGGACTCTTCAGGCGTCAAGACTTGTGGACCTTTCTTAGCAACAGTTGCTTTCTTCTTGGGCACACTAGGTTCCTTAGGTTCTTTAGGCTCTTTCGGTTCTTGTAACTCCTCGACCAGACGCTCCATCTGCGCCAGCCTAGTGACGATATTCTCGTAGAGCCTACATGATGACGTCAGTGACCTTGAACCTCAAAATTCTCACGAAACTCCAATAACCAGGTCAGCGGATGCGCATACTTCTTTTCACCTCGCCGGATACTCTTCTTCCTCTCCGGCCAAACACACTCGCCGCCATATTTCTCGCATCCCGAGCATACCGGTCTTCTGTGGTCGCACTTGACCTACGACGGTGACATAGTCAGCATCTTACGCCACGGAAGACCGCGACACAGCATAATCAGCGCAGAGACATATAAATCCACAAGAGTTCCAGCAACAAACCTTTCGGGTCCTGCATGCCGTACAAGAAAGCGACAAGGCCTTTGACGCCGACCGTTGGGCTTCCGACGTGGACTGCATCGTATTTCGGCCGGGGAGCGGAAGACAGAATACCGAACCACACAGCCAAGCGTTCAAGACCAATTGCTATGGAGAACAAAGAAGGGCCGGTCACGCACGGCAGGAGCAGAGAGCGGCGGCGCGGGATATGAGACAGTACGGCGTTTGTCCGGAGGTGCCGGGCGTACCAGTTAGGCCGAACCGCGGTTTCTCGCGTTCGGCGCCCCCCGGTCTCGGACTACTTTTATCTCCAATGTCCGACGCTAAGACGGGCTTTGTGACCACAAATGGAATTGGGTTTCGGCTTTGATGTGAATGTGAGACCGTTTGCTGGCCCACGCTCGGCCGTGAACCTTTGTATTGGTCGTTCTCTTTTAGTAATGATTGGTTTATCCCGCCGGCTTCGAAGTCTACTCTGCACGCCCTAGGGAGTTGATTGATGTCAATGATGATTCACTCGGATCCAGAATTGAAGTTGACTCATCGGCAAGAATCTTGTCGAAGACTTGGGTGAAATATTCGATTGTCGTACGCGAGTCATGGTCTTGGAAGCTTGGCAAATAAAGATTTTGCTCCTGGTCGTTCAGGGAGAACGCTGCGTGAAGTGGGGCGACATTCCGTGACATCGCTTCAAATTTGGTGAATTCCTACAGTGGTTCTCTCTGTCTCTGAAAAATAAAAGTGAAACCACAGATTTATCTTGTCAGCACCAGTCCTAAAATTCTGCCATTTCTCTGTCCTTGGAATTTCAAACGGCATGTTCTACTGACGTGAGCACCACAAAAGCTACTTTCCAGCGACGACCCTCCAATTTCTGTTATTCTGGAGAAGTTGAAAAAGCATGTGACGACGCGATCGCGAATCGTCTGAACTATGGTGAGAGCAGTCATAAACGACGTCGTGCACGTTCCATCGTGTCTCGGAATAGGGCGCTGTACCGTGGAAGATGGAAGCTGTCACTAGCGATTGAAATTCGAACACCTCACAAGAAATCAACTTACTTCACACTTCTCATCACAACTAAGAATGGCCTCAGGGCAATGCGCAGGTGTGCGTAACGGTTGAGACTGTAAACAACTTCGGTGCTTGACTACCTATGCTTTCAAACCGAAGATGAGTGAGAACGGTCGGCTGGTAGGCAACAGTGTCAATAGCAATAGAATCATGTCACGAGTCCGCTGCAGCCCACCTACGACATTGATTTGTGATGTGAATGAGTAGGCTTTATTGACACCGTGGGATGTTAACAGCGCCGAGAGACGACATGTCACATGCCATGCGAGCATCGTATCTCATTGGATACCATCGATTCGGTCGTCTTAGACTCGGATGGACTTCGACACCGACTTATCTATGAGAGCCCCTTCTCACAACGTTACCCAGTCTTTTGCCTGCAAAGGCCTGGCACCGCAACTCGTGTGGGCTTTTCTGGGCAATAAGAAGAAAGGCGATTACCAGCTGATACCTTACGTGCTTTGAATTCCGATACCAAATACCGTCAAACTTACATCTCTTTCGTTAGTTCTCAACCTCAAGATGGCTGCCTCTGTGGGAAGTTCGATCTGGCTCGGAGAGGATGGCACGCCAGATCTCTGATACCCATGAGCCAACCGGTGCTGATACACTAGTGCACATCAAATACTCTGGCAAAAGTCCAGCCGACAAGAAGCATTTCCTCATGGGTCTCCATTCATTGATCGCTAGCTACGAGTTCTCTGGCATTGTCGCCAAACCTGGGCCCGAATCCCCTTTTCAACTTGGCGATGTCGTCTTCGGCATGAACAGACCTCAACATCAACGGCCGCCGCATCTCGGAGCGCACCCAAGACTTCGCAATCGCTGAAACTCAGGCTTTGTTCAAGTTGCCACAGGGAATGGGAGTGCCAGAAGCTGCAGCGACAGTCCTCGTGGCCCAAACTGTTTTCGATGGTCTGCTCAATTGTCTCGAGTTTGGTTTTCCGGTGGCTGGGATCCAGGGAAGCGAACCGACCAACCAGTCGATTCTCATCTGGGGCGGCGCTAGCGGAGTTGGGATGGCAACGATTCAGATTGCCAAGGCAATGGGATTTGGCTCGATCTCTGTTATGGCATCGCCACGCAATCACGACGGGCTTACATGCATGGGGCTCGGAGCAACACAATGCTTTTACTACAGCAACCCCGAAGTTGTACGCGACATTCAATCAGCAGCCGAGAAGACTTATTCAGGTGATTTTTCTGTTGTATTTGACGCTGTCGTCACTGGAGCCGATCCCCTATCGCCTCCAGCGGAACGTCCACCTTTCAGAGAAAGCTCTCCTTTCCTCGCCAAACGTTGCTGTGTCGCAAAAGGGTCAGAACCGAGGATCTGAAGCTGGTTTCCGTACTGCCCATCTCGGAAGACCCAGCCTACAAGCACGCCATGTGCTGAAGACCTCACGGCAACAATAATTTCATGGGAGGGGCTCAGAGCCCCGAGTTCCCGCGCCGAGTAAGGGAGGCGATGGACTGGCTTGTACAACACCATGAAGATTGCTTGCGCATCCCTCGCCTTACAATCGTCAAGGGAGCTCAAGCGGGAATTGGAGCGATGGAAAGATCTGCTGCAGGAGAGTTCAGTTTCGAGAAGATTGTTCTGGGACACCCTCTTTGAATACGCTAGACGCAATTCCAGAAGATTAGAAAAGAATGGAACTTTTCAGATTTGTATGTATGTACTAAACGCCCAATTACGATTGCATCATTTGTAATCCTTCATGATGTGCGAATTCCATAGGGTCTCATTTTTTGATTTGATGCGATTCAGAACCATAAAAAGTGACCGTGATCCGAAAGTCGGAAAGCGAAGTCGCGAGGTACACAGAGAAGACACAGCTTTGAAATGCCCCTCTGCTTGGCAGCCGGACAGCAACTGTAATTCGGCCGAAATGCGGCAGATGAAATGTCAGCTTGGTAGGACCGCGGATCGCACGGTCTAATTACTGAATACTGCCGTGTCCTGACTCCGCTTAGGCAAAGACTCAGGTCATGATTCTTTCGCTTACATATCAGTGACATTTCACTCCATGCGTTCTACGATCTCGGATTTACGGATTTATTGGCTTCACACGTGCAGTCATGCAGCCTGCTGACACAACAATGATGATATCCACTGACGGACGCTCTGCTCAATAGCGAATGCAACTTTAAGGTTAGAATTCAACGATGCATTGATATTGTGAGGCTTGGCGGACATCCTGCGTGTAAAAGCTTTACAGTCAGCATGTGCTCTTGAACTATCAGCCTATCGTCAAGAACACAACCCTTTTTCAAGAAGGAATCTCGTAACAGACCATGCTATATCCATAAATCACAGGCATGCACCAACTGGATTTGAGAGCTTGAAATTGCTATGAAGAAGATACGTCTCATTGGAAGTCACGTTTCTTGGCAATGATCACGATGGAGCAAAGCTCTACAAAGCCACACTAACCCATTCCCGTTATCTGGTCCGATCAGCAGAATCAAGTATTCCAGCCCAAGTTCTTAACCGAATTGACCATTCCAGCCGAAACAGCAGGCGCATTTAAGTGAGCGTGACAATTATAATCAGCACCTGGAGAGATCCACGCCTCGCTCAGGTTCTGATTAGCGCTAGCATACGCGGTGTCCAGGGTTTGGGCGGCCAGGTTTTGCGGCGTGACACAAGACTGCCCACACACGACGTAGTCGTGCTCTCCGAGGATCACCAGGACTGGTGAGCGATAGCTGTTCGTGACAGTCAAGTTGCCCCAGAAAGAGCTGCTAGGCGGGATGCGCATCTCGCCCATTGACTCAGTCTGCATTTGCCTGACCGTTTGTGAGAACTGTTGGGGTCAGCCCGTCTTGCTTTCTTTCCGTGTTTATGAAGCCGACTTACTCTGGGGATTGAAATTGGGATACTTGAAGAAACAAATGTGAATACCCTCTGCAGACTTGGGCACAAGGTAGCCATCAGGTAGGTGTTGCAGACGGTTAACACCCCACGGCGATCCAAATTCAGTTGCAATAACACTGCCAGCCCCAGCCGCATTCTCGTATGCGTAGCCAGTGTGCATGATGGCGACAAAGTCACTAGGGTACTTTGACATCACCGTTTCAGTTGCCTTGCCCCCAATTAAATGACGGACTGCGACCACCTTGCTGAAGCGGGGACCGAACGAGCCAGAGTGGAGCATGGTAACCAGCTGGTGCAGAACCTCCACGGAAGCAGGGGTTTGTACTTCAAGCAAAGGGTCAGGATGTTCTGAGAGGCCTGGTTCAAGGCGATCATAGCTGAGTGATCATGCCAGCCCGGGCGGCCACGTCTACGTAGCTGTATCCAGGGGCGAAGTCCCAATAAGTATGATCAAGCGTACCACCATGGGTGAGAATCTGGATAGCTCTGTCGACACCGCTTGGCAGGCCAGACGAGGGAACGCAGTATTTAACCCATATTCCATAAGTCTTCTTAATCAAGGTAGTTCCCTCAGAGAAGTCCATTATGGGGTTGGGGTCGGTCCTGGTGACGTTAAAAACGAAGTCGGTGACTGACAATGAGTCTGTGTTCGTTTCGAACAACGACTCCTCGGCCTCAAACCTTATCGGAATTTGTACCTCTCCAGTGACACATGACGCCGCTTTCCCTTTTGAGAGGGTAAAGCCCACGTTCTTCAAGAGGGTGATGTTGAATTTATGAGACACGGGAGACGCTCCTGCAAGAGCGATAAGGCTTAGAAGGAAGGCTCGTGGCGAGTGTCGCATCTTGGGCTGATCAGAACTTTACAGCTAAAGAGAAGTGCATGTGAAAGGGGATCACCATGATGAAGGTTTTCATTATTCTGATTTATCTACCCTTGGCCAAATGTTGAGGGATCTGTGACAAAGTTTACCAGCAGTTGCTGCCCGCAGATGATGCTCCATCGCGACCCCATTACTATGGAGAAATTCGGCGAAATATTTCCTGATTCTGACAAGAAACCTCTGTCAATTGGGAATCTTGTTTGCCAAGCGAGCTAAGGAGTGATCATTGGGCCCCTAATTCATTCAAGATTGATGCCGAGTTCATGGGATTAGCAAGGGAGAAGACATAACGTTATAAGAGCGATATGATATCATTTTCCTCGCAAACGCCTGTTTACTAGCTAATGCTTTGAGGGTAAACGACCAAAATTCGGGGCGCTCGGGTACCGGACGCCGAGAAACACACGGTCTTCGTCCGCAAAGACCCGTTCTGAGTGCTCTCTCGTCCGCCGCCCACGGGATATCTTCACACGTAGCTTCTGGCCCAGGACTTCCATCTCAGCACCTTCTGTCATTCGAACACGCAAAGATTCTCCGTCAGATGTAGTGCAGGCTAAAAAAAAGACCAGTAGTTCATTACTCTTAGCCGTTAGCAGCCCAGTAACCAGGATGCGCAGTGCAGCAAGACTTGAAAGCTTGCCAATTCTCAGTGCAGCACTTAATCCCCTGTTAGAGCCTATGTTTCTAAAATTTCATCTTTGCATGGGATACTCACAGCGCCGTCTTGTTGGTAACTACCTCCGGGACAGCATGATGCGGTGTACCCAGAGTTGGAGTTGTCAGATCTCAAACATTGCCAAATAAGAGATGGGCTGTTATTGCAATACGCAGCGGATGCTCCGCTCAAGTAGGTGCTCTAAAACCCACATGTTAGACCGTCACGCACGACCAAGGCTTTTCGGGTTGATTCTTACGAAGGACAGCAAAGCCGCGAGCTGATAGACCTTCATGGCTGTTTAAGCTATCTGAAATGTTGGTCGAGCTTTGATATTCAAGAAAACTGCTCAGTGACGATGGCCAAGACAGTGGTTCTTATGCCTTCAAAGCTTGTTAGCAGCCGCAATCCGCGTAAATAGGACCCACTTGCCGTCTTTTCATGTTTTCCATAACCGGCAATTGATGTGATATTTCAACCACCTGATTCGCGGTGTCAAATTTCCTCGAGAAAGTGAAATAGATGAACGTGCCTCAGACATGAATCAGTGTGAGCCTTTTTGCCCTGTCCGTTGCCATCGGTTATCTCGGATCGCCGTTGGCCGGCATTGTCCGACCGACTCGTACCTAGCGCTGCTACGCACACCGCTGCTTGAAGACGGGATCTTGCCATAAACTCCGGAACTCCATGAACGTGGCTTCGAACAGAAGCACCAGTACGAAATGGCGGTCTTGTTCGGAGTATTAACCGCAGCTTGAGTCTTGTCACAAATAATCAATGGTTCTTTCTGTAAGCAATCGCAGCTGCACCCAAATGTGTTGCTAAAAGCGAGACGACTGTACACATTTAATGGCATTTAAGCGAGAATAATAGCATCCATTGTGTCAACGTTGTCGCCAACGAACTCCGTAAGCTCGCCATGGACCTGAAACCGAGTGCGAGCGACTTTAGCTCTGGCGTTGACAAAAGTATTACGTATGATTGCATGCCTCGATCAAACTTCTTGGGCTTATTGAAGAACCTGTCTCATTGCTTTTCTATCGGCAGAAAATGCGCCAACTGGCTAGGGTGGCACAGCATGGACAAGCCGTTAGCCGTGCGATAGCACGATTGGTTGTAGAAACAAAACCGAGAACATCGGAAACATGGATAAAACCAGGTAAATTCCTACAACAAAGCGAAAGCAAAAGTCAATTTGAGTTTAATCACGGATAGCTCGTTTCTACGTTGCGATACTCCGACGGAGCCATGCGCGGAACTTTTGAAATGTCCGCATTGCTCATGCGGTCCACACAATCTAAGATGGCAGTTAAGTACTATTCCGTTATCTCTCTACGACCATTTCTGCATTCGTCTTCAATTTTATTACGCGAAACTGATGCTGAAGTTGACATCGCCTAAATTACGTTGCTGTCCCAAAGTCTGTATCCATTGTCACAGCTCGGAGCTTCTGAAAAGAAGCTGGGGTTCATAGGCACGCCTCACAAGCTCAAGCTATGGGTATCATCGTGAATCGGCAGTTGGCGTCAATCAAACAGATCTACATGGAGTGATTACTGCCGGCGAGGTGTTGCAACGACCTTTTTGATTGATGTATGTACCAGAAGCCGAGTCTAGCTTCGCTCACTGTAGTATGTACATATAATAACTATTCGTTGGTTTCCCCAAACTTTATGAACTGAATTCCACCCTCCTTCATTATCACTTCGTTTCAGATGCCCTCGGACGTTGAGTCAACTCCATCGACTATACTCCTAGGCAAGGACGCATCCTGTCGTTTGACACCGGCACTGATGCAGTTGCTTAGACTCCAAAGATGTTGACCTGGATGTTTCTGTTGGCGGCACAGTACTCCTTGCCCTTCACGGTGTTGTCGGCGCGGTAGCATGAGTCGAAGATGAGGCCTCCGGTACGGGCAATCTCGTTGCTATACATCAGTCAGCACCTGTTCTGGCTGAAACACGGCCCATGGCATCATGAATTGCCCCTGACCGGGTGTTTTACTTACCAGTTCACAGTATATGTGCCGGTGTTGCCTCTAGTGGCAAGAACCTGAGCACCTCCGATACGGCACATCTGGATTTGTGACTGCGCAACAACGCAGTTGGTGCCTGCGGCCCCCTTGCGAGCGAGATCGTCGAGACAAGCCGCGGCATCTGCGGACTACACACAGAGAGAGATACATGTTAGCATGGGCTTCCAAAGGCCGACTGGGTCGTAGTCTAATGTTCGTACCGGAGCATCCTTGTAGCTGGCTACGCACTCGGCTCTCTTGGTGAGCCCGCCAGCAGAGGAGACGAGGGCGGCAGAGTTGGCCGCCGCAACGGCCTGCTCGGGGCTGAGAGCCGTGTCAGGGTTGGCGATGATGTCCTCGACCCATGAAGCGAAAGAGAAGGTCGTCTCAGAGGACGGGGCCGGTGCGGCTGTCACGGCGGCAGCCATGGCCAGAGCGAGAATAGAGGCTGTGAACTTGACCATTTTGGCTGTTGAGAATATCAAGAACTAAGGCGATCTGATGGTTCTCGTAGAGTTCTTGGACTATGCTATGGAAGGGAGAAGAGTGACAGCACATCGAGCGACACGACTACACATTTAAATACTCCCTATCGGAATGTGCACATACGAGATTCCCGATTCTGTTAGATTCAGACAACATTCAGAAGGGACTTTGGTGAAGAAAACTCCATTAACCACACTGGAGTCTATCCACAATATCCGTCTTCACAGCTCGGACTATGTACGTTGTTGACTGAACTGTTCGTATTCGTCCGCTTGAAGGATCAAGTTGAGCGGGCCGACCCACTCCAGTCCCTCACGTCAGCCGGCGAGCATGGTAGCCCTGTAGGACATCACAACTCTAAGTGTGCGAATGTGTCCAATCAGCGGCTACTAATTTGGATTGGGTATTGAATGGGCATATCGGAGCGAGTTGGAATGAACGGGCTGCTATCCATTTAGTTCAAGATCTCCGGCCAGCATGCCACTTCGGCCTGGGCCGGGAGCGGAGCAGCCCTGCAGGGCTTTGGGACTTCGGTTCTCGGCTTCTGCCTAATCAGCGGGTACCGCATGTGCGGTCACATCTACAATGTCAACAGACTTTATGCATAATACGTTTTCTTGCGGTTAAGATAAATCGCGGATCGAGTATCTGAGCAAAACCTTCCATAGGATAGCATTCATATTGACGATCTTATGCTCTTGTACGTTGCTTCCCCTAATGAAACTGAGACCGATGTTCCTTATCATCGTAAAGTTTGGGACAGTGGATACCACCAGGCAACAGTATAACGGCATCCACTATTAGGCTCACCGCAAAATATCATCCGAGCATGATTATTTCAGTTTGACGTTGTTTCGGCGGCTGGGATCCGCAATCATTACACTGGGCCTTATCCAAGTCGGAAGGTCAAAGAAGCCATCCGTCACAATTCATCTTCAAATTCATAGGCCCCTGTGGCTTGTCGTTAAAGTACTAGGTGGTTTTTGATGTTGTGAGACTGCGGAAAAGTAGTGGCCTTCTGACAAAATACAATGCGCCGAAGTACGTTCTCGCTTTTGACGTGGTAATATTCTTGCTAAGCTTCTGTCTACCTCGGACATGACATTCTCAATTTCTGAATCTCGCGAAGTATGTCATTTCTCGCGTCCTCTTCAGGCTCATGCAGCTGGCCAAATATCTAACGCGCGTACCATCCTGGATGGCACACGTGTTAGTAAGAACCTCGTTTCTCTAGTCAAAAGCTTCGCCGCGAAGGCGTCTTGGTGGGAACAGGTTACAGATGCTGAGGTTGGAGCATAAGCATGGTTGTTCCCAAGGCTGATTTGTGACGGAAAGCGCCCAAGCAGCAAGTATTACTACTCCCAGTAAGAACGCTACACAACACAGAAATCGATCTAACGGGCTGCGTCTTTACACTTGGTCTTAAACAGTGAACGCTCCTACATTTGTTTCACCCTTCAAACCCGTCACTTGTCCCCACTCCACTGGGCACTCTCATGACCCATGTAACATGTCACCCCACCCTCTTCCTGTTTCCAGCATATTCCTCCTGAATATACGGAGAAGACATCCTCTAAATATCAAGCCTAGCCCGGCGTGCCCATTGGTGTCTATTGCCTCAACCTGTAGAGCGCAATCAAAGATACAACATTGAACTCATCAGAGCCTGTACCCAATGAAATACTGCGCCATGGGGGGTTGTAACATTGTGTCCCTGATGGTTCATAGATAGCAAGATCATGTTTTTAAATAAAGTTTAAACAAAAGCATTCCAGACGGGCGGAGGCTGATGCTTGAGACCATAACATCGTAATCGAGTCATCACTGGCACCATTCCTCACTGACATTCACCAGATCTGGACCATTTCATGGGGCGTTGAGACGTACATATTAGAAAACAACGTGTCTGACGAAAGGCATTTTCTGCCAATGATGATGTAACGAAGTCGTCTGCGTTTTTAAACATGCCATTATCATGACTGTTCCCAAATGGCCCCGATACAACACGAACATGTGAGCATATCTGACAGAACATCATCGTAGAATCCCGCCTATCACCCGTGAGTCCTGTCTTATCTTCTTATATGCCCCGTATTCCCCATGAATCATCAAAGCGGGCCATGTAGGTCACACCTCAAAGATGGTCTGTATCTTGCAACACAGCCGGTAGACATTGTCTCCTGCTCATCGTTGCGTAAGTAGCTCCTTCTGTTCTCTCCATTTGCTCTGCCTTTAGACTGGGACTGAATAAACGATGCTCTCAATTGAATGTTAGCTTACTAGGACAGTGGCTGTCTAGTTGCAACTAACAATGTATTGTTAGCTCACATGCAGCTTAGAGATGTATAAAAGCACCAGGCCGAAAACCCTTGTCATCATACCACACGCACCATTGGGGCTCCACTATCCACGGCTGCAGCTATTGTTGGGCCAACTGAGACGTTCAGCTTACTAGTTCAGTCCGTTTTCCTATGGAGTCGGTGTTTCCTCCTCATTTCGCATAACATCTCGTCCAGCGCTCGCCGTCCTTCCACCTCCCCCGTTCCAAAATTATTCTTACGAAGTAACAGACAGATCATCTCAGGGTCCCTTTGGGCTGATGAGGTTTACCTTGGAGGCATCTGCGCCCTCCTAATTCTCTGTCACTCTAAGCCCTCAGATGGGACGGAGACATTTGCCTATGGCTCAACAATTGGACATCACTGGCTTGGATACATGACTCTTTTGAACATGAGCTTGAGTATATAGCTTCGGCATCGTGACAGGAGACTTAAGGCGTCCTCGTACCCCGGACATAAATAAAGTCACGAGAGTCTCTGTGGTCGTGCCACATGCGACAAAATTAGGCCGGTGGCTATTGAGTTTAGCATTAGTGAGTAAACAGGGCCGAGCTATAGCTCTCACCCGCAATCCTACGCACATCACTCTCCCTCGTCTTGTGTGACAGCCGACTTGGTCCTCTCATCCTCCAACTTCGTCGTCTTAACTTTATTCATCAAATACGCCCATCCAAACAGAGGGAAAGCCTCAGTGACCCGTCGAAACGCAGACTCAAACTCACCCAGTTAGGTAGGTATGGTGTATCTTCCCTGTCTCTTTACACCGAGGTGCAGTAGAAAGGCTCATTGCTTGGACCCAACTACAGTTGGAGGACCTATTGCTGCTTTTTCAAGTCCACGGTTACGAGCGTAGGCTTAATATATATAGCACCAACAAGGCGGCAGGAAATGTACAACCTGGGAGCCAGGAAAGTATATAGTCAACTTCTTTAATGTTTCTGAAGGAGAATAATCAATTAATCACCCGTCACAGATGCCCTCGTAAGCGCCTCAGAATACATTACGGATCATGTAATCGAGCACTGAAAGCAAGCCAAACATTCTGTGAAGTACACCGGCGTAACCCACCCCAACCACCCAACCCACCCAAATCAAGCAGGTACTACACATCATCTCTACCACACATCCAGCAACTAAATAACCCCCCAATTACCTTGAGAAGAAGGGGTCCAGTGTCGCAGACCAATGGAAGTACATCAAAAATCTCCTCCGGGCCTCAGGGGTTGATGCCAAGCACCAGAGCAAAGCCCAAAGGATTCAGGCCGCTGCGGCTCGCTCATGCACGTAGGGTCTTTAGGCTGCTGATCGTCGATTTCATGTCAGTTTATGGAAAGCTTGGCTTTCCTTTTCCCGCCAAACAGGCGAACAGCGGGGTCACCTAGCTCAACAGACAACTGAAGTCAGGTGTCCAGCAAAAAGAATCCCGCGTCTTCTAGACCTCATCTGGATCGACATTGCGAAAAGATTCACCAATAACCAATGCCCATCTTGGCATATGTCAAAAGTTCACCGACAAGAAAAACGACCGACGCCATGCATCTCGGGACCAATGTTCCGACGCGGCCCCCCATCTCCACGACACGTAGAAAACCGGGCCCCTCGATCTCCATGCACCCTTTGCGATCGCGCGGATACTTATCCACAAAATCCCCTTATTTCCGCATCTCGAAAATCCTCGTTTCCTATTCAACAGAAAAATCTTTCATGCTCCCTCGATCGCGGTGGATTCATGTGGGCTCTGCTCAACCTCGGCTTTGCATAGCGTGTCTCGAAGGACGACGGTCATGTTCATGCTTCACCCATACAGTGCAAATCGAAGACATTCATGAGAGGGAATATTTGCTTGCCATAAATGGTCGTGTCGTGATATCATTGGTATAATGCCTGATAGCTAGCTCTAACTTAAAACAAATAATTGGTAACAAGATGCTTTTCTGAGAGAAATGTGACTCCTCCTCTTTTGCATAACATTTTTTCCATACTCATATATATCCGCTTTCATATGATGATAGATTTTTTTACAGACGGGCAGTCTCCTGGGCCTCCTGGATGATGAACTCGGCGGCCTTCTCGGCGACACCAAGCACGGTGAGCATGGGGTTGATGGTGGGGATGGTGGGGAAGACGCCGGCGTCGCAGATGCGGACCCGCTTGAGGCCCTTGACGTTGAGGCGCTCGTCGACAACGGCGAGCGGGTCCTTGCGGACGTCGCCCATCTTCGTGGTGCCGCAGGGGTGGTAGACGGTGTGGGCAGCGCGGCGAGCGTAGAGGGAGAGCTCCTCGTCAGTGTTGACCTTGGGGCCAGGGGCGACCTCGCGCTTGATCCAGTTCTTGAAGGGAGCCTGCTCGGCGACCTTGCGGGCAGCGCGCATGCCGTAGACGAGGGTGGCAGCGTCGTAGCCCTCCTCGTCGGTGAAGTAGCGGAAGTCAAGGGCGGGCTTGACGTTAGGGTCGGGGGAGGTGAGGAAGAGGCGGCCGCGGGAGCGGGGGCGGGGGATGTTGGGGGTCATGCAGAAGGCGTAGCCCTCCTTGGGCTCGTCGTAGCCGAGGCGGCCGGTGTTGAGGGTGAAGGGGATCTGGTAGCAGTGCATCATGACATCGGCGATGTCACCGTCGGGGATGCCGTCGGGGTTGAAGAAGGTCTTCTTGCTGCCAGCGTTGGGAGCCTCGCGACGCAGGAAGATACCGGCGTCGGAGTCCATGGTGGTCTTGTTGGGAGGGACGGGCTGGTTGAGCTCCCACATGATGATGGACTCGGGGTGGTCCTGGAGGTTCTCACCGACACCGGGCAGGTCGTGGATGACGGGGATGCCGAGGTCCTGGAGCTGCTGCTTGGGGCCGATACCAGACAGGAGCATGAGGCGGGGGGTGTCAACGGCACCAGCGGTGAGGATGGTCTCCTTCTTGGCGGTGATGGTGCGCTTGGAGCCATCGTTGAGGGTCAGGTTGATACCAGTGACGGTGTCGCCCTTGACGTTGAGCTTGGAAACCCAGGCGTTGGTGAGGATGGTGAGGTTGGGGCGCTTCTCGTCGCCGCGGAGGACGGGGTGGATGTAGGCGACGGAGGCGGAGGAGCGGCGGCCGTCGTCGGGGTTGTAGGAGATGGAGAAGAAACCAACACCCTGCTTCAGGGCGCCGTCCTGGGCGATGTGCTTGTTGAAGTTGTGGAGGATGGGGATGTCGAGGGCGGAGGAGCAGGAGTTGACCCAGTCAAGGCAGAGCTCGTTCTGGTGGCGGGCGTGGACGGGCTGGACGGTGTTGCGCAGCTTGTCCATGACGCGCATGAAGTCGTGGAAGGTCCAGCCGTGGGCACCCAGCGACTGCCAGATCTTCAAGTCGTACTCGAAGGGCCTGAAGGAGATGAGGGTGTTGTGTGATGAGCAGCCACCCAGGACCTTGGCGCGGGAGTGACGGATGTGAGAGTTGCCTGTGCGCAATTGGTGTGAGCCTTTTTTGTCCTGACATTCAATCGCTCACAATGGGACGAACCCAGCGCGGAGCTTATCGTGAGATTGCATGTGGAGGGGGGAGCTTACCCATGGGCTGTTCGGTGGTGCCGTAGTCGTAGTCGAGCTCACCTCCGAGGAGGTTCAACCACTTGCGCAGGTCAAGGACGCGGTCGTCCATGAAGTCGCTGGGGCCAGCCTCAATCAAGAGGATGCGCTTCTGGGGGAGGGCCTCGGCGAGACGCGACGCGATAACGCAGCCAGCGGTACCGCCGCCAACGACGACATAGTCGTACCTGTCGACGTCGGAGATGGGGAGCTGAGTGGTGGTCATTTTGGAGGAAGGGTAGGATACAATGCGAGGGTATTCAGAACAAGGCGCCCGGCCAGAGTATGCAAGAAGAGCGATTGAGAGAGTGGGAAAGGTGTTGAGTTATACACGAAGGATGAGGATGAGATGGAGGGGTGGTACAGCTAGGAGTCTCGGCTCGAAGGCGGTCTGAGGTGAGATTTGGGGAATTCTGGGCCTTGGAGGATACACCGAGGAAGGAGAGAGCTTGAATCGGATCCGTGTCGATCGACAGCGGACGACGGGCTTATTATCAACGGAGGTCGGCGTCGCAGCTGGACAGTTGGAAGCTGGTTCATCCTTACCGTCCGGCCTTGTCTTGAGAATTTTTGGCCCTTGGCCCCTCAGGAGCTCTTCGTACCGGCGCGGTGCAGGCGCAGGCGCAGGGAGGTGGATTATCAGTGGTGGAGACGGACCCCGCGAAGGTGCACCTGTGTGGGTGGCGGGGCCCTGAAGAGAAAGCGGGTTTCGAGGCATTGAAACTGACTCGCCGGGTTCGAGCGGCATCCAAGTCCGGAACAGCGCGGGAGGCGACGGCCCATTGGACAATGGCGATTGCCAACATTTTTTTTTTCTTCTTTTTTTCTTCTTCTTAGCTTATTGCCTCTGCCTCTGCCGTCGACTTTTCCTCCTCTGGGAGGCAGTTCCGCACCTCGGGCGACACACCAGGCAGGTGGCAGGTCCCGCCCGAAAGTCTCTCCTTCCATCCCAAGTCTGGGGCACCAGGTGTGAAACATCCCTGCACGGGTGCAGCAAAAGGGAAATCAGGGACGGATTTTCTTACTTCCCAGCTTCGTGACTGGCCGATACGGGTCACAGGACCCATATCATTCCGCACAGCTGGGCAACCACCTTGCTGCCGCCGCTGCAACTGCTGCATTGGCGGGCAAACATTGCAGGCCAGACTCGGCAGAATTGGCCACGTACGTAAGCAATTCCATGGGAGCAAGCAGGAAAGCAAAGCAGGCAAATACCTCGACACCTCAAGCTCGACTCGGACAAGCACTGTGAGGCTGCTTCAGCACGCCTTCGCTTGAATCCCTGATTGGGGATGTCAAGTGCCAAGTCCTTTACGAATACCCACCCGAGTGGAAACTGCCCGACGTCGACCAAAGGAATTACGAATAATGGCCAGAGGCGAGCCAACTGCCGCAAAGCAATTCAGCGGCACAGACCAATCATGACGTCTCGACTCTGCCTGGTTGACCCAGCGAGCAATTGTCCACCCGCGCTTTTTTGCAGTCCTGTCCTCGTTCTGCAGTGCAGCATTTCACCACGATTAGATATCCATCCCACACCTCGACCGCCCCGGCCCAACCCGTCTAATTTCAGACGCATTTTTTCCGCGCCGGTACAAGGATGCATTAAGCCATTCGCCTGCGGCGTGGTTGTTGGTTGCCGGGGCCATATGCAAGACTTGCACTCGACATTCCCCAAGCTGCCATGCGTCCCATGCGGCCACCCGCGCTAAGGCTTTCGGAGTCTATCCGTTCCCCCTCCAGCCCTGTCTCTCTCTGACGACGACGACGACTCGTCCGCTTCGCTTGTCTGATCTGACTTCGCCTCGCGCCCGGTGAGGTGGCATCGAATGAGTGGCTGCCGCCTGCACCGTTTACCGCGGTAGACCTCATCCGGGGCATCCGCCGCGCCGTCTAGCCCGGGATGCGCAGCCAAGCCAACCTTGCGCTTGCTCTCATCGGCCACCTCCAGCGCCTGCGAGGCCCTGTATCGTGTGTGTCGTGTGTCGCAACACCATCGCTATCAGAGTCGTGTGCCTGGTGACACGGCGGCACGGCGTTGAAAGCCGTGCCTTATTGCTGGATTGTGTCAGGCGATAGAGCGGATGAACCCCCAACTTCTTATCGTCCGCTACAAGGCAGATATAAGTTAGGGGAGATATCTCGGCATACGCGAGGCTGAAAAGGTTCTGGAACGTTGCCGCTCAGCCTATCTCTGTATCTGCCATGGTCAGCGAAGCGATATCTTTTCTATCTCGGTCGCCGTATCTCTCGTCCGTTTATGGCGCACCACCCTGCCTCGGTCAACCAACCACCGATATCTATCATATTGAACCCTTGGAGACCCCTTGGTGATCAAGTCCCTTCACGCCGCGACATCGTTCGATCTTTACGGCCAGACCCGGGGCGAAGATGGATCTCAAGGCCACGGTTGCAGCCTTCTATTGAATGCATGCCTCAGGCACGAAAAGCACGAAAAAACTTCCATCCGGATTGACATTCTTTTTCTTTTCTCTGCTCTTGCCAATGTTCGACCCTGAAGGCTGAAACTTCTGCAGTGGAGCATCCTTTCAAAAGACCGCCGCCTGTCACTGGCCTTCGTCTGGGCTCTTTTGTGGGGGACTGTTGCATCCGAGTGGATTTTCGGCCAATGACGTATGGCTTATGACATCACACCGCCGCTGGAGCGGATCTACAAGGGGTCTCCCGGCAAATCTGCAACCCCCAGCTCCAAAGCGGATTTTACCTTCAATCATCAGCTGACCGGCGAGGCCCTCCGCGATCCCGATCTCACGCCGATCTGCGTGGGATTTTTTCCTTCCTCTCCTCGCTAGCAGACCACCACTGAACACTGCAGATTTTCAGCCTTCCGCGAGTGCGACCGTTCACCTCCGACCCCCGTATCTCCGATCGACAGCCCAGTCCCGGCGCAAACCGCCTGCCTGCAACTGACATCCATCCCTCCCAAATTCTTGCACGTCCGTCCACCGCCTGCCGCATTATCGGAAATCTATACCCAATCGTCCCCATCCATCAGCCTGTCATTCCTTCTTCTTTTGTGTCTTTCTGTTAGTGAAGTTTCAGTTGCAGCACCTTATTCCCCCATATCTCTCGAAAATGGCACCACAACAGCAGGACCGTCACGCTTTCTATGCGGGGAAGCCCCAACCGGACTCGGAATCCCCAGGCACCTTCCAGTCCATCGATCCTGCCACGGCGAAGCCCGTCTGCACCATCCACACTACCTCGTCCTCCGGCATCAACGCTGCCGTCGATGCCGCAAAGGCTGCCTTCCCCTCATGGTCCAGCACGCCCCCCATTGAGCGTTCTCGCATTCTGCTCAAGGCTGTCGCCCTCCTCCGCGAGCGCAATGACGACCTGGCCAAGATCGAGACCCTCGACACCGGCAAGGCCTTCTCAGAGACTCAGTACGTCGACGTCGTGACCGGCGCCGATGTCCTCGAGTACTTTGCCAACCTCGTCGCCAGCGGCGGCCTCAACGGCGAGTCCTTCCGCCTGAGGAACTCCGCCTGGGTCTACACCACCAAGGAGCCCCTCGGCGTCTGCGCAGGCATCGGCGCCTGGAACTACCCCATCCAGATCGCCCTCTGGAAGTCCGCGCCATGCCTGGCCGCCGGCAACTGCATGGTCTACAAGCCCAGCGAATTCACCCCGCTCCACGCCGAGTACCTCGCCTCCATCTACAGGGAGGCTGGCGTCCCTGACGGCGTCTTCAACGTCGTCTACGGCGCGGGCGACGTCGGCGCTGCCCTCACCACGCACCCTGACATCGCCAAGGTCAGCTTCACCGGCCAGGTCAGCACCGGCAAGAAGGTCGCCGGCTCCGCCGCGGGCGGCATGAAGTACGTGACCATGGAGCTCGGCGGCAAGAGCCCCGTCATCGTCCTCCCGGACGCCGACGTTGAGCAGGCCGTCGACGGCGCCATGCTCGCCAACTTCTACAGCTCCGGCCAGGTCTGCACCAACGGCACGCGCGTCTTCATCCCCAAGGCCATGAAGGCCGACTTCGAGCGCGTTGTGCTCGAGAAGATCCAGTACGTCCGCGCGGGCGACCTCTTCGACCCCGCGACCAACTTTGGCCCGCTCAACAGCAAGACGCACCTTGAGAAGGTGCAGGCCTACGTCCGCAAGGGTGTCATGGAGGACAAGGCGACGCTGCTGGTCGGCGGCACGAGCCAGCCCAAGGGCCTGCCGTCGGCGTACAAGACCGGCCACTGGATCCAGCCGTCCGTCTTCACCGACTGCACGGACGAGATGACCATTGTCAAGGAGGAGATCTTTGGCCCCGTCATGTGCGTGTTGACGTACGACAGCGTCGACGAGGCGGTGCGCCGCGCCAACACGACGGAGCTGGGTCTCGCCGCGGGCGTGTTCGGCAGAGATGTCGACGAGTGCCACAAGGTGATTTCACAGCTCGAGGCCGGTATTACGTGGATCAACACGTGGGGCGAGTCGCCCGCGGAGATGGCTGTCGGTGGATGGAAGCAGAGCGGTGTTGGTGTCGAGAACGGACGCAAGGGTCTGGAGGCCTGGGTACGGAATAAGAGCACCCTCGTCGAGATGGGCGGGGCCGTGCCTACGGTGTTCTCCAAGTTGTAAAGAGGGGGAAACGGGAAGAAAAAGGTGGACGAGACGATGTACTGATGTATTGTACTGAAGCGGGATTTACAAAAGAATGCTCCATGTTGAGCAAGAAGATAGCGATTGAATGATATCTCATGTGTTTGATGAGTCTGGAAGCACTACGTTATATTAACTAAGTGAAGCGGACAAGAAGTGTGGTGAAAGTCACAGGTCGTTGGAGTTGGTCACGTGCCAAGTGGTTCAGTATATATTCGGGCAGTATGCCGCCAGAAAGAATGCCACAAACCAATTTGTTGCGCTTAGCAGGACGTGTAAATGGAGGAAGCTCAATATAACATTTCCCAAGGGGGTAAAGCCAAGTGGTATAACGCCTGCTCCTTAGGTATCTAGTCCTCCGATCAGAGATATGCTCCAAAATTTATTCCTGCGCATATACAAATACAATGATGGACGACAACAGGCAGTGCGATCTATCCTCTGTGCGGAATATGAGTTGATGAACTACAGACTGTGCAAAGATGTGAGCGAAGTATGAGGTCAAGCGCTGGAGCTGCGCTCATCTATAGTCGCCGGCGCCGTATTTGCGTTTTGGTTGAGTGATATTTTGGATTGTCGAGAGGCTGTGCTTAAGTACCGTTTTGTCCCAGGTTGTGGATATAAAATAGCAAAGTGGAAGAGACGTTCCAGTTCACGCAGCGCAATAAATTCGCGTGCTGCGGGCCATGAGGCTTCATGATGACGGTAATCGCGCTTTTTTGTTAGTAGTGGGCCTGCTCTTTCATGCCTTCCTGTTACACATCTGAATGGCAGTGATAGGCTGCGTGGCAAGAATGAAGGTGCAGAACTTGTCCCTTGCTTATCCTAGCAAGTGATGAACAAAGGAAGAAGGTGGGAAATGCTCTAGATGGGTAGGCCACTTCACAGCAAGTTTGCATAATCAGCTTGTGATGCCTTCAGGTTCACTTAGACTAATGAGAATTTTAATCACAGACTGAAATAAAAGACCAAGGCCACAAAGACCGGATTATCTTATTAAGCTTGAAACTTTTTGCGCCCGCCTTTTTATGAGAGATCACACTTAGGAATGAGGAAGCTTGAGGACCAAAGAATGACCGGTCTACATGTTTGATACTTATCAATGTTCACGATGAGTTTCGGCGACATGCCTAAGGGGTAAAAAAAACCATTAGTACTACGGAGAAGTCATTGATGAAAAGACAGAGGAATATCGCTTGCCCTTCCTTGCATTCGGTTCTGGTTCCGACTTCCATCGTGGCTGGCTCTGAAACAGTGATACTTGGCGATCTGAAGCGCAGTTCGGTGAGGCAATTGCTAGCGCTTTCTCTTGTCCAGCCATCTTGTCCGACTTCTATTTAGTCTGAATAACGGAATAAGTGGTCTATCACGGCAACTCTGTGGCATTCATAGGTTCACACATGGTCCTGGAGGCACTTTCTTACGTGAATGGCAGTCGACTTAGGTCTTGCCCATCCAGCCGGATCTCAAACAAATGACATTTGGCGGGTTGTTCTCTTTTAGGTCTCAATAGCGTTCTTAGGACTTGCGATCCTTCAACTGAAACTTGGATGTAAATAATCAGAAAGATGCATGTAATAATACATGTCAGTTATAATGATACTATAGGGTCGAAAGCTAGCTGTGCCCAGCGACGTTAGATCGGTATTTGAGAAGCTGTGCCTCGGTCATCGTCACATCATCGGCTAAAGCTGCAAGTTGCTGCTCCATTACTTTCTCATTTATTTCGTGAGCCTGAATACCGAAAGGCAATAATTGTCAAGTGAAGCAGGCGCCATCCCTTACTCAGTCAGCATCAATCGTTTTAGCGAGCTCTGGGTGTACAAAAAGCTGGCTGCTTCTGGCGATGACAACGGGAAGATGATTCAAAACGCAGGGTAGGAGATGATACGGCCGCGTTCAACCTCAGTGTTGAGAATCTATTTCTACATGTTGAAACAAGCTATAACAGCATTCTATTTTCTATGTGCCAGAGACGCACGTCCTTCGGCACTAACCGCTATGCCATCGACCCAGTCTCTATTTTACTTGGTGCAACCTCCCTGTCCTCCGACTGTGTAGGTAGAACCACGAATGTCGTTAGACCCCACCTTCCCCTTGTCGGCGCTGCGGGCATCTATGATTGTGAAGTCTCCCGCCAGATTCGCGTTGAGATTCGCCGAGGTGTTGATGCCGTTGACTCGGTCAATGACGTGACATTGCTCGTTTATGCAACAGCACTGCGGCGTGCCCACAAACTTGGGAGCGCCACCCGATGTGGCATCCGGCGACTGAAAGATCTGGAAAATCTTGCACTTCGGCGCCTGTCTCTCGGCTGCGGGGGTTGGTAAGGTCAGCGGATGCGAAATAACTAAAGGGACGGGTTTGGCTACGCACTCAAGTCCTTGGGCAGGGCCGAAGAAGCGACTAGCGTTGCTGTCGCGAGGAAAACGATGGAAGTCGGCTTCATTGTGAGCGGTTGACGGAGGCTGGAGACGGTTGAGAGAAAGATTGTGGGTTTTTGGATTGGCGAACTGAGGGCTGATGGCTACGACTCTGATCCCGAGGGACTTGGTGCTTCCTTAAGTAGTCGGAAAGATGATCTTAACTGGCGACCATCACCACAGGTTCTCGTACGGACACTTTCACGATAGTCCTAGCCCAGAAGGGAAAGTCTCTGGATGCGACATCCGTATTTGGTCTGTGCTAAGCTAGTTGACACGGATTTGAAATGAAGAGAACAATAATTAATTAATACAAGGTTTAGGCAGATTCATTTGCATGATTTGCAGGGCTGATGTGAGCTGTGCGTCGTACCGCAGGCTGTGTCGGTATAGTCTGAATTGATGATTGGTTTTGCCATTAGGAAATTAATGGCAGCCGTGGAAGTCGTGGAAGTCGTGGAAGCCGTGGAAGCTGGTATTCGACTGAACTCCCGCTACACATGATGAGACAGACTAACAACTGCTGGAGACAATAGAGTTCATCGCTGTCAACCAAGTCGTTGCCGTTCATCCGAAAAGACCTTCAAACCTCCGGAGCGGCCGACAATTCAAGCGAGGCAGCTGCTGCGTTTTATCCCAGCAACACAATCTTTGCGCAGTGCTCTGTCTTACTCTGGTTCTTCATATTGAGTTGCAGGCGTCCACTTGATTTGTGGTGATGAAATCGATCTTTTTATCTGCATGGAAATGGCTTGTAGGAGTTGGAACACTCCCGGATTCAGGGTCCTAGCTAAGCCACGGAGAATGTGAGTGCACAATCCACTCTTCAGGGGAGCGGCGTTGGCCAGACAGGTGGGTAGTGGCCGGATGGATTCCTTATACTGCCTGGATAGCAAACCTCTGTACGAACACTTACCATAGACTGCGAAGACAAATCCGTTCACGCCGCCCTGCCTGCTTGCCTATATATGCATGCATGCGTAGTGCAATGAATATTACTTGTTGTTCTGGCGAGCACCATCTTGCTGAGACGCACAAAAGCTTAACAAAAGCTTATGATAGATCACACCAAAGCTTATCATGGTTCACACGAAAGCTTATTATAGTTCATCCATTTCCCCCAAACTCGCCGGTATCCGGGTATGAAGACAGGTCAGTCAAATTATTTGACCGGCCCAGGAAGAGGTGGATTCACTAGTTCGGATTTAAAGTGTACGAGTATTCTAGAACCAGTCTATTGCCTATGTTACGGGGACCTGCCGGTGGCGCCAATGTCCGGCGGGAAGCTGACGTTACTTTTGTACCAATGCGCCGGTCCCAACGCTGGAAATGCTCAAATTCTATTTTACTTTTCAATTTCAGCCCCCTAGTTTTCGTCAATGTGGTGGGACAATGTCCCCGTGTCGCCTCGCTCTTGGTCTCCGCTATAGACGGGAGAGCAAAAGCGACCTCCTCAACCAGCGATAATTTCTAACCTCATTCTTCATCAGTGAATAAGTGCAAGTTCATTTTAGATGAGGACGATCTCCCTGATACTTCCTTCGCCCCAGAGACTTCTCAACCGTGCCTGGTGCTCCTTTGGTGATTTCTTCCCGCGAGTTTGTTCCTCCTCCCATCGGTTTGAAAATTTCACCGGCCAAATGCTATCCATCTCAAACAAGCCAACGCGAGAGTAACGATTCTCCCCTTCCTCCATGAGCACAAGACCATCTACACCAAAATCGCCAGAGTCCACAACCACCAGCAATTCGAGGGTCAGTCCGCAGTCCAGCTGAAGCCTGTCGTCGTTGGGATAGTCGAACCCAACCGCTACAATCTGGTCTCCCACCTCGCTTTGTATGAATCCGTTCTCGTCTGCCGAAGGCATGGGAATGCTCTTAATCAAGCCCCGAATACGAAGTTCCGCAACCTTGACCTCGCCAAACGGCTCGACCTCCGACACAGGCTGAATGTCGTCGCCTAATATCTCAAAGTCTTGATTTTGGCGCCAGTGGGTATGTCTTTGCTGCATCCAGCTCGCTCGGCCTTCGAAAGACGCCCAACTCCACGAGGGCCCAGACTTATGGCCGAACACAACGTCACCTTCCATTAATGTAGGGAACCACATCAGTCCCCTCGCCAAGTCAGACCTCCACAAGCCACTTATGTAATCATCTTCTAACAGAGCCGCAAATTCTCTCGCTATGCCCGATATCGCAGGGAAGCGGTCGGCTCGATGGGACAGCTTTCGTCCAGAGTACACTTCCACGAGGTCGTACCAATGCGACAGAATCTCAGTCTTTGGGGGAGCGCTTTCGCCACCGCGCAACAAGGCCATAAGCCCTCGGAAGAGGTATTGATCAGAGTAATTGAGGTAGGTGTTTCCAATGCCCCCGATCCAGCCATCGCAGTCTTCAACCAATGACTCGGAGCAATGGCATATCCACGTCGTCTGCCGGGCGCGGTACTGAAGTCGGCGTCTGGAAAAGAGCAATTCTTGGAGGGTCCAAGCCCTCTCATACCAGGGCTCCATTTCATCCAGCTTGTCCGGTATGAGTATCATCGTTTGTTGCTCGTGCCCACTGGGTTCATCAACTTCGGCCTGGACTTCAAGTACCGGTTGGACTTGCCCATTTGGGTTTCCAGCTGTTTCGCAAGTCGGAGCCCGCTTCCCGAGGAACCCTTCCTTGACACCCTTCGCTGCGGAAGCAACGATTGTGAAGGTTGCGTTGCGATAGATATCGCCCATTTTTCTCAGTTCTCTCAGTTTATCGTCGTAATCATCTTGAATGATACATAGTGCGTCGACCCATAGAAATTTGAATCCGAGCTCCCTGGTAACGATTATGCTGTCCCTAATAGTTGGATCTAGCTTTTGCAAGTTGATGGAAGAGGCCAAATTAGACATGTTGCCAGTTCTCAACATGATGGCTTGAGAGACATCTCCCCAGCAGTAGGATAGTGCGATGTAGCGTTCTCTCGTGTTCTCAGGCACCCGAAACAGTCGAATTTGACCAGGGTCCGATACATCGATTAACATGGAAGGCATGAAATCTGGAAGATCCATTATTCCGCATTCATGATTTATGTCGCAGTTGCTCAGCCAGTTGCGTATGAGGTCCATCGAAGCTGGACTTTCCGGATTCAAATTGACAGGGGAGCCAACACAGGTTCGCGAAGCGTTGTTGAAATAACCTTGAGTCCAGCTTAGCATTGAAACATCTAATGACAGTTCCCAGAAGGGAATTACCTGGAAGGGAAAGAGCGAGAAATCTCGTCGAATATTGCGTCAGTCCGATTTCTCCGGGATCGGAACTCGCATCCCGGCCCAATCTTTTGGGAACTAAGATTCCAACATACACCATAACGTTTCTGTCCTTAAAATCGTTGATAGCAGAATATCCCATGGTAACCCGGAAAAAGTTCTTCCGAACTTCAGGAAGTTCTTCCTTGTCACCAGCAACTTCGCCATGATCCCAATGAAGGCGTTTCCGCAAGCGCGGATACTCGTTCGCTTCAGACGCGTCGACAGAAGCAGCAAGTTCTTCCTCATCCGCTGCTGTCCAGTGTTCACGGCTTCTGTTCAACTCGCAAGTATTTATACTTTGTTTCTCTTGAGTCTTTACCTCTGATTCAATGTTTATCAGCTGGTCTTGGATGACGGTCCAGAGAGTGCACCTTCGGCCGGACAGGTTCCTGATTTCTTCCACAGTCGTATCCAGCCGGAAGAACTCGACGTCCATGGAGTTGACTCGACTTATCTTGGGAGGGGGAATAGGCGCCATTGTCACCATTTTGCAATGATCGCAGGAGTGTGCCTTGTCGTTTTCGGACACCAGTGCTCGCTTGAGACGAAGGATTTCTCCCGCCATGGAGGAGGTCTCCGGAATATATGCTTGAACTTCATCTCTCTTCATCATCGTGTTTGATAGCCTTATCAAATGCACTGTATGTACCGCTTGGTCTCAAGAGTCGATGTCTCCTTCGAGATGGTGCTTGTCGTGTTGGATGGGGGCGATAAGGCAACTAGTAGCCTGTCAATATTCTATCCAACCGAGCCCGACTCCGACCAATCAGGACTGAACCAATAATGACAAATGTCCCCGAAAGGATCCATAGCCAGGCTTATCTTCCCTGGACCAATGAGCAACAGCAACTCCAAGCTGCTATTTACGGGTGACTGTTCATGAATGAGGTTAGCGTCTAGGAAACAGAACTCTTGAGAAAGCTGGAAGAAGAACATAGCCTGCCTTAACAAACAAAACCTTGGATCTTCAACGTTCAAGATCAGGCTGTTTGACAAATATTTGGGGGTCTGCTTCTGTGTGGCACCAAAAGCGGTTGGAGTCCACGCAACCAACACTCGTCCGCGTGATAGTGTACAGGACACCCTGCATTCGGTGCCCATCATTTCCTCTTGGGTACTCTTAACGCACCAAGACCCAATTGAGTGGAATGCTACGTATGGTGCTAGCTTGATGTGTATACTGCATATGCACGATGAATGCCGACATGGTGATTGACAAATACTACTGTCCTCAAACCACTCGTATCTTTCTAGAACAATCGCTCTCTGACATACAAATATGTAAATGATCTACAAGTAATGACTTGAGATGTAAACCCTTTTGGCAATGACAAATGTTGAGGAGATTGCCGTACGTCTAGGTTGAAATCTATGCGACTGGCCTGTTGAGAACCCTGGAGAGTCGACGGGCGATCTTCTTGATGAGGCTGCAGGCAGACCACCGAGGTGATTTTTGACGCAGAGGAAATAATCGGCGAGGCCGATGAACCGGGGCGAAGGCAGCGAGAAGTGATTCATGTCGACGCGGGACAGTTCGTTCTCACATAAGCCGTATACAGTCCATCGCCGTCAGGACCGCCGCATGTAGCCTGATTGTTGCCGTTGCAAGTTGCGTTACATGATGCTTCAGGCTGCACGACGAATGGAGAATCGCCAGACCCACGTCTGCTGCGCGAGCATCAAGCGCCTTCAAGCAAGACGGCAAAATTCATTCCTGATATCCTGCAGTTGGTCTCGCACATGCTCGGAATCATGACGTTGCTAACCGAGAGTCCTAGGAAGTTGTTGTTGAAGTCTGACTCGGTGAGGGAAACACATCCGAGATAGTCCCATACACAGGGCTTTGGCTGGTCGAGAGGTTGTGTCATAAAGAGTAGCGTGAGCAGCCGTGACAATTTGGGAGACATCTTGAGAGATCGAATGGAATCTGGCAGGCTTTGATAAAGGTCAGGATGGGACGTAATGAAGGGAAAGAGGTGCTTTTTATCCTGATTAGAATCACTGCCGTGAAGCGCATGTTTGCGATATGAGAAGATAAGATATCATTGGACAAGTAAGAGGCCTGCGGTGTTAATCAGTTCACCAGATCAGCATCAGTTCAGTAAGGTAATGTCTGACGAGATTGAAATATGTTATGCTTCCATCTTCCACCAAGTAAGACTGGCAGTTGCGCCGAGAAGTTCCGAAACTTTCAGTTTCTTCAAATAATCTGCAGTAAACGCATTTCCGTACTCGGGCCAATTACATTCCAGTGTGTCAATGTTACACGCCTGGGTTACTGGTACGCGGCTCTCAGATGTCTTTCTGGGACTGAAAATGCCACAGCCGCTACAAAAGCATCGTGTCTCAAGAGGAACTTGCCAACAATATGACGACCTTTTTCAGGGGGTACTTCAAGAACGCAAATGGGTCCTTCGTCACGATGCCAATGTTCTTATTCAATATGAACGGCTCCAGCGCGTATATATACATATAATCAACGGCGATGTGCCATAAAAGTAAATACATAGAATTCCCAACTTCGTCTTCAAAACGCCACTTACATCGAGACGCTCGATGTTAAGCGGGCTGCTTGTCCTGACTCATACTCCTGATGCTTAAGCAGCGCAAATGCTAGCCTGACGGCCAGCACCCTTGGAAACGATGCTCGGCACATCGTTGGCCGCATCGACTTTGTAGTCGTAGAAGGTCTTGGGGTCGAAGACAGTGCCAGCATTCTTAGCCGTGGTGCCGCTGGTGCTCTTGAAGACGTTTCCGGTGGCACTAAGCTTGGCAGTGCTGTCGGCCTGGATCGGGTTCTTGACCTTCTCAAAGTAGCAGTTCTCCATGACCATCTCGGTCTTGCCACGGGCGTAGTGGCCGTAGGAGGTCTGGCCAATGAGGTAGTTGTTGTAGAGATGGGCGTTCTTGACGTTGTCGACGGAGGGGTTGCGCTGCTTGGTCTGGTCGAAGTAGTTGTGGTGGATGGTCATCTGGGCACTAACGTTGTCGGTCCAGCCTGTGTGGGTTTAGGTTAGTGACAGGGTCGGGGGAGATGGAGAGATGAGTGGATCTTACCAATGCCAAACGCCTTGTTGTGGTTGCGAAGGATGGTCCAGGAGACGGTAAGGAATGTGGTATCCTTGCGGCTGTCAATGAGACCGTCACCACCCTTCTCAAGGTGGACGTGGTCAATCCAGATATTGGTGCAGTTATCCTTTCTTGAGTCAGCATTGTGAACTTTCATGAGGTGAACTCATCTTACCATCTGAATGCCGTCAAAGTCCTGAGTCTTGCCCTCGTCATCACCCTCAACGTAGGTGTTGCCGATCTTGAGATTACGGAAGATGATGTTGCGCTGGTTCTGGATGTTGAAACCGCCTTGGTCGATCTCGGCAGTAGCACCAATACCAACGATGGTCTTGTCGGAAGAAACCTTGACCTCCTTGCCCTTGGGGGTGATCGTGATCTTTCCAGAAACCTTGATCACGTACTTGCCCGTGGAGCCAGCATACTTCTCAAGATCAGCCTGGGTCTTGACGACGACGACCTCACCGCCCTTGCCACCGGTGGTGCCGCCGTTCAGAGAAGCGAAGCCGTCGGGGGTGCCACTGCAATCATCGGCGGCGGCGACAGCGGCAGCAGGTGTGGCAGCAGCCTTGATGACGGTGGAGAGAGTTGTAGGGGTAGCCTGGGCAACGGCATCGGCGACAACGGCGGGTGCGGAAACCTCGGCGGAGACAGCGACGGCGGCAGACTTAGCGCCGCTGGTGTAAGACGAATCAATCCAGGAGGTGGAACCGAGAACGTCACCAAGCTTGACGGCAGAGCTGCGCTTCTTGGAGAAGCTAGCACGTGTGCCCTCCGCGCCCTTACCGGTGTTGGCGTACTCGCTGTAGTCGACGTTGTCGGTCGGGTTGTCTCCCCACTTGATCCATCCCGCAGAGTTGACGACGGAGCCGAGGTTGCTGTTCTGGAAGACGACACGGGCGAAGGTGCGCCAGGGACGGCCGAGATATGTCTGACCATCGCCGACTCCCGAAAGGGCCTTGACGGTGGACTTGTTGATGACGTACCACGACGGGTTGCTCGTAGAGTCACGGCCGGAGGCGGTGATGTACCCCTTGCCGGAGATGGCGAGTGTGCAGGACTCGAACCAGGCGATGGCCTTCTGGCCGAAGATAAAGTCGGTGGCGCCCTCGATGTAAGAGCCATGGAAGTAGTGCTTGCCCTGGTTGGAGAGGACGGTGTCCTGGTAGCCCTTGGCTTGGATGCCGTAGTATCCTTGCTGGTTGCCGTAGGCACTCAAGGCAATGGCCTGGATGCCCTTACCACGGGAGTTGACGATGTTGATGTTGTAGACCTTGAGGTTGTCGTTTTTGGCTCGGAGGGTACCGGAGGCGTCATTGTTGCCGGCCTGGTCAGCGCCTAGGCTGTTGGTGATAGTGACGGTGTTCTTGGAGTAGTCTTGGTCGTTGGACGTAGAGCCGTAGATCGTGAGGGCGCCGACGGAGGCGGGGATCAAGACCTGTTCGTTGTATGTACCAGGCTGGATGAAGATGACGCTACCAGATTTGGCAGCATCAACAGCCTTCTGAATGGTGCTGTACTGACCGCCAGACTTGGCGACCACAAGGGCGCCGGAGGGGGGAGAAGTCCGGGACGCGCCGAGGGCGCTGGCCACTAGGGACGACAGCAAAAGAATGGAAGAGGCAAACATGTTGCTCCAGTTGGGAAATTGTAGATAGAAATGAATGCGTGTGTTCTCAGAACATAACGAGGGGAAAAGGATGCGCAAAGAACGGAAATGGTCTCGAAGCGGAGTCAACCAGAGTAAGGACAAGTGAAGAGGCCGCAAGGAAAGCCATATCCTTGGAGCACGCTCTAGTTTTCTAGTCTCCAGATGTCCTCGCGGCGCAACTCCTACGGACATCAGGGAAGACCTTCGAAAGGAGGTCAAGTCTTGGCAAACATCTCAACCCCAAATCGATCCAATGTCAAGCTTCTTCTTTCTCTAGTAGTTCTTGGCAGTCAAGGACGTGACGTTTCAATAAACTCAATTCGGCTCTAGTTTCCCTGCCTCACGACTAAAGACCGGACGAGCAGCCCAAAGAATAGAGTGAAAAACAACTCTATCCGCAACGACTTGACGTGCCCAACGCAGGGGTCCTGAGATCCGCCTGGTGGGAAATTGCGCTTCTGTTTGTGTGCAGTGTTTGCTGGTGCTTCAGGGGTTGCTCGCAGGTTTACTCATCTTTCCGAGACCACAGCCACCTGACCAACGCCTGTTCGGATTCCCCAAATCCCCAGATGGTCTAGACGCTTCTTCTCCTCGTTTTCCGTATGGTGGACTTCTCCTGATGGGGTATCCACCTCCCCAATTCGAAGCGCCTAGAGGCACTCAATTACAGGGGTGCATAAGCAAGCATAGCTAGTTCGGTGGGCCTGTTTCCTGTTTAGAGGGTTCTCCCCAGACTCTTGGTCCTGAGATCTGACGAGAAAATGGCTCGAAAAGGAGTTCGAATCGTGCTTTGTGGAAGATTTCTGCCCAGCACGATGATGGTGTGATGATCCCGTGTCCCGTATTCGGTGCCAAGCATGAATTTTGGGGGAAAGGAGCTTTGTGACCGCTGAACAGCTCGGGATCTTGCAGGTCTTCACGAGAATCTCCACCCACCGAATCCAATGGATACTACGTTGACGGACTGTCTGCCGCCGCTGCTGCTCATCGGGGATCAAAAAGTCCGCACAAAAGCCGGATTGAGGTGCGTACATGCCATGGGCAGCGGCCTAAAGGAATACGGTTCAGGTTGAAATAACGTTTCAAGGTTATCGATGTTGGCTGACAGCCGTAAGTGAATCCTGGTCAACGCGCGAATGATGTCTAGTGAGCGCGTTCAACCGCGACCTCATGTAACCATGAAAAGCAAAATACTATCAAGTTCTGGATCAACAAAGATACCATTGACGGGAGACTTCTCGTTTCCTCGCTCTCGGAAAACACGTCGCTTCCGCCCCAGAGAAGCGCTGATCGGGGCAGGCATTAAGATGAAACGGCTTACATGACACCTAATCTCATCACGGTAAGCTCCCTATTGGCGCACTGAAAATTCCCGTTTCTAACATGACATTAGCACATTATTGGACACTAATGCCAAGCATTTCAGACAAATAAGACTGCAATTGAAGTAGCGAATTGACGACTGAAATCCACACTGGATTCATAGAGGTTCTCCTGTCTCAAGCCCAATGCTTTTTTTGTTTCAATTCCCCCAATTACTCGCGATTTCCAAATCAGATCAAGTACCGCACAAACACCGCCCACGCGCTCGCAATGATGGCGAGCAACAGCCCGAATGTGAGAGTAGTAAACCACTTCTTCGAGGTTCGTTTCGTCAGGGGATCAGCCTCTCTGTCCACGATTTGAGTCTCCCTAGCTTCCCTCTGCTTCCTCGTCATCGTCATGGACTTGCCGAGAAACTTGTAGTCGATGAAGATGTAGGAAAGTCCCAACACAAACGCCCAGGCTTTGATTGCGATAGCGACGATGAGCACCTTTGAGTAACCATTGCCTTCGGTGCTGTCTTGGAGGACACCAAAGACAACATCCATCTACCACACCTAAGTCAGCATACAATAGCTTTTGAAAGGATGAGGCCAACTCACAATCGTTGAGCCGGAGTTGTTGAACGCTCGCCATACACCAAACGCCGTCCCGATCTTGGCTTGATCTGCCACCAGCAGCGGAATGCAAATCTGCAACGGCATAGAGTTGATCACGCCTGCCAGACTTGAAAAGACCAGGGCTGCTGTCGGATGAACGTCGGTAAAGCCCAGCATCGAGCAAGCAATGATCCATAGTATGGGGGCAGTTGCAACGTAGTGAAACCGGTGTCCATATTTGTCAATGGCAAGTCCAACAACAGGACTCAGCACAATTGGCAGAATCTTCTGCGCAGTCGACAAGTACCCAGCCACCTCTTCAGTGTACCCTTTCATGAAGATGATGTCCGCAGAGCTGGTGCTGAATCCACCTGCAGCACCACTCTGTAGAAGTTGTGTTGCAGGCAGCATAAGATACGCCCAAGGCAGGGTGAACAACACGTTCCACGAGAATCTCTTCCGATCCGACAAGTTCTGCTTCTCCGCAATAGCTTTGGCTCGGCCGGAAGTGAGGCGAAAGTGTGCTGGGACTGCGAGGCGCTCGAAGCACACGTATGCGATGTTGACGGCAAGCGAGAAGCCGCAGAAGAAGACGGGAATCCAGAAAGTCCAGCCGTACCAGCCCGTCCCGTCGCGAATTGGAATGGCCACCATGCCGGACACGAGACTGACGGTATTGGCAATGGCGCTTTCGAGGCCAAAGGCAAAGGCTAAGCCGGAGGCACCGAACCAGTGGTAGAAGAACTGTCAGACGTTAGTCACGCGTGTCAAGCATCTAGTAAGTGTCCCTGAAGTCCCCAAGGTGAACCTACCTTCTGCGTCGCCGAGTCAAGTACCGCGATTCCAAATCCCATCAGCACATGTCCGGAGACAAGGACCCTCCACAACCCCACTTGCACGCCGGCTGCCGCAACCACGGAGCCGACGAGGATGACCGCCGTGCAGCACATGGTCACCACATTCGGGCCCCACCAATCCAGGATCAAACCTCCGATGATGGGAAACACCGTATTGACGAATGCATCCGCGCTGCTGATCACGCCAAACTGCGCATTGTTAATATCGAGCTCGTTCCGGAGGGTGTTCTTCAGCGGGCCGAGAGCCGAGCCGGTCCAGGTGTGCCCGATGGGCAGGGAAACAACGCAGACAAGAGCAATCCATTTGTATGACCAGGGAATTCTCTGCAGCGTCTCGTCGTCGTTATCTTGGGGCGCGCTGGTCTCTGAAATTGGGGGTTCTGGCGACTTCTCGGTGTCCGTGACGAGGACATGGGACTTCAGAGAGGTGTCCATCTTGGGCAACTTGAGAACACCCTACCGCGCAAGAACACATGCAAGAGCCTGATGATAAATGCGACTCTTATGTTGGCTAAGAATTTGCGCAAAGTCCCATAGCCCAGGCCAAGCCAGGCCAGACTCTCTCGCGTCGAAAACTCGGACAGAAGGCCGACCACACTGCCACCGCTTTCCGGCTTCGAAATCTTATCTGATCCATCTGATTTGTCGATCCATGATCTGACAAAATGTCGCACTCCATTACAGTGCTCTAGTGTGCCAGTGAATCCTCAGAAAATGTCGTCTACGAGGCTTGGCGGCCAGTTTCGTACCCATATCAGCACTTGGCATCGGTCCTTTGGTACGCTGGGTCTTGGCGTGTCTCCATACCGACCGACTCGCCAACCGACTTGAGTCGATAGTCCGCAGCCTTGTCAGACACCTGAGAGTAGGTAAGTATACCCGAGCGGTTGAAATATCCGGTGATTTCTTTTCTTGCCCTGATTGTTTCGGGCGTTTGCTAAAGAAGTGGGCACCGTTATGGTTGTGCTTTTCTCTCGGGCTTCCAAATGTGTGATAGCAAAGTTGAACCCCAGGAAAATATGACTGGTTCTACAGTACTCTTAATAGAAGCGCATAGGGCGTTTGTGGGTTGCGAATCTGCACGCGTCCAGGCTAACAATTCAAAACCTCAGTTGCACAATATTCTTGTAAGTGTTTGTAAATCATTAGACATTAATTACGATTCTTGCGTACATTCATAGTCTCATCGAATTCGCTCAAAGCTTCAGATACTGGACCATATCAGCTTGTCGTCGCCGAGCACCGCCTATGCCGGTCGTCTCAGCCGGGGACTGAGGGACAGCGGCGCGGATCACCAATTTGATCGGTAAATTAACAAATACCGTGTTCGATGGGATCGGTGTGATGATAGTAGTTGAAGGCGTCTCCTCAACAGTCGTCGAGCTGCTCGTCACTGCAACGGCAGGAGAATTAGAAGAGACGCTGATCTCGCTGGATGACTGGATGGAGGGTGCCGGTGTGGCAACGCTCAATACGGAAACCAAAGTGCTCAGAGATGGGGAGATGGGGCTCGAGGTCAACGCGGTCGGTACCGAACTTTGGATCGGAATGTTCGATGTATCTGGCAATACCGAGCTGGGAACTGATATGACCGGGAGCGAAGTTGGTAGAGAGGTTGGTAATGAAAGCGGCAGAGAAGTCGGCAGCGAACTCAGCAGAGAGGATGGCAGTGACGTTGGCACGGAGGCCGGAAGAGAAGCTGGGACGGATATGGGGCTGGAGCTCGGATTCGGGCTAACGACGGACGACGCGGTCCGAGAAGAGCTTTGCCCAGGCACGGGACCAGGGTTGGAGCTTGGCTCTGAGACTGGTGTGGTCTCTGCGGGGCTTGAAGACGGTAGCACGACAATGGGTGAGCTGGTGATCACTTGCGAAGTCGCTGAAACCGATACCGGAATGCTTGAGTTGGTGTACCGGAAGGAAGATGAGGGGCTGAAGACTCCTGGTATGGATGTTGTTGTCTGGGGAAGAGTCGGGATGTCGCTCGAGGACACGCTCGATGAGAGAACTGGGGGGCTGCTACTACTTCTGGTGCTCGTAGTGGACGTTGAAAGTGGGATAGGGGACATAGAGCTAATGGCATCCGAACTGGCACTGGTAGAGGACGAATCTGCCGATATCGTTAGATCATACTAGCACAGTATCGGCGTGAACATACCCGTTGAAGAGGAAGAACTTTGAGAAGATGTAGATGTAGGTGATGTGGAAGTGGAAGAGCTCGTTGGTGTCGTCGTCAGTGTAGCTGTCGACGTAGTGGATGATGAGGTAGAAGCTGCAGTTGCGGAGGTCGAGGAAGAGGACGAGGGTGTCGATGATGAGCTCTCCGTTGACGAAACGCTGGAAGAAGTGGAGGTGGTGCTGATCGTGGAAGAAGTACTCTCACTGCTGGTCTCTGTTGTGCTAGAGATGGTCGATGAAGTACTCGAGGTCGAAGAAGTAATCGTACTACTTGTGACACTACTTGTGGCGGTTGAGCTTGAAGAGCTAGTTGCGCTGGTCGATGTTGGTGTAGATGAGGATGCGGTGCTTGATGTGCTGCTGCTCGAGGAAGTTGTTGTAACCGCGGTCGAGGTACTTGTGAGAGTGCTAGAGCTGCTACTCGAACTTGATGATGTTGTCGAGCTCCCAGGCGAAGTTGAGAGAGGCGGGTAGCCTTGGATGTTGTATACGGTAATGCCATTTACAACGCCGCCGCACTTTTGTCCAGGGTACACAGGATTCGTACAGTCGATAGTGCAGAGGGAGTTGTCGGGTGCTGGATTTGCCGCAAAGGCCGGGGTTATGAAAAATTGGCTGCAGTAACAGTCCTGATTGTACAGGGCAATGTAATTACTCGCGAAGTCGGACATACAGATGAGCGAACAGATTCCTGGGTCTTCAGGGCCTATGTTCTGGAACTGGCTATTGAAATCGGTAATGGCGCCACATCCAAGGTCATAAAATTGGCAGTGAACGACATTTATCGTTGTCGTTACCCATAGAGCTGCTATGCCAGCTAACGTAGATGGTCGATTCATATTGCGTAGTTGTCCTCACGGACTTTGAACTTTCGTGCACAGAAAGCAGAGGTGAATGTCGTCAGCCTGTGGTACTTATGTTAGGCTACAACTAGCTACTGCTGCCTTATGTAGGTAGACAGGGCATTCAGCACTCAATGATTCTTTTCCATAGAATGCCGCAGACGATCAACAAGCCCATTTGCGCCCTTGTCTCTAATCAACCTTGCGCAAGGGCACAGGAATGCTGTTTGAGTGAATTTGGCAACATCACGCTGTGAGGCTGATGGAACCAGAATCAACATGACCCCATCTTGAGATGAACTCCCCCGTTGAACCTGAACTTGTCATGCCAGCAAAAGTGGCACTTGGCACTAGATAATCCAATCAAGATCGTAATACGAGAACTTTCTCCATCGGATCGTTGACTGTTCTGTCTCGTTTTGTCTCATGGTCCCTTGAAAGTGGCGGCTAGCGGGCCGTCGGGCCTCGCCTGATCAGCCAAGCCGGGCAAAGTAAGACATTCTGAGCAGCGCAGAGGTATGGAACGTAGTTCCTATCAGGAGAATCAGAATTAAAAGCCATTCCAGACCCAATGGTGATGCCATTGATGCACATGGCAAGGGGCTCTGCGGACTAAAGGAGGAAAGCTTCCGGCTTGGTCTCGGCCGGAAGGCTGCTTTTCTCGGAGGCGAGTCTCTTCGCACAAGCTTTGAAATGGTCCACGGGTTCTGGACACCAGACACTCAGCTTTTCCATGCTCATTTCCACACATCAGACACCATGCTTCACGAAATGACAACGAGGCTTGGCACAGCCATGCCGCGCTGATTCTATCTTTATTGTTTGGGTGCGGAGGAATTTGCAGTCGCAACTATCGTTCCTAGCTGATGGCACAACCGGGTAATCGGCGAATTAATGGCATGCTTTCCCGTGTCACTGTACTGTGTCACTCTATTTCATTAGTCTACTGCTTTCTTGTAGACAGCTACTGCAGAGGCTTCTCAGTGGAGCTTATTGCTTATCCTTCTAAAAGCCAGGTCCAGGTTACGTTTGATCATCAGAGTTGCGCGTGGAGGTATGGTAGAAAATGTATGTGTCGGCTAACTCACTTTATGCGCCAAGGGACTTCTGACATCCAGTGAGGGAAAGAATAGCCGACCCGTTGCAGTCACTTTATGAATCTGCTCAACTATGATGTGTCAGGAAAGATGATTTATCTTATCACAGTTAGCATCATTTCATGCGACCCAGCAATCTAACACTGGTTGTGTGTGGCAATCAGACCTATTCTATGACCTTTCAGATTCAGCATATTAGGAGATTGTTCAAAACAATTCATCCATCTATTCTTATCAGAAATTAGACTGGGCAACTTGCTTGAGTCTCACCACCTTTCATATAGTAGATGAAAAAAGATGTAACTGCAATCAATGACATAGCGGTGATACTTACACCCAATACTTGCGCGCGGAAAGCAAATGACAGAGACTTAGGACAGGACATAAGAAGTGCTAGCATCTCAGTACTATCTCACTCATACTCACATGTAGACCAGAGTCAGTGTATATAAGACCGCATGTCTAATGCTTAAGAACAGGGCACAATGTCTCAGGAGCAGCGAACATCCTAATGGACGCGCACTTCCTATCTGTTTCTCCTGCTGTCCTGAACAAGGCTGTTCACAGACCTAGCGCAGTTGCCATCATCAAACAAAATGCAGACAGAAGCGAGATGAAAACCCTTGTACATATCATATAATACGCGCCGGATTATAGATGAGACGGACGCGCGAGACAAAAGTTCACCATACAGGGTCACACCTACCGCTGTCATCATCACAATTCCCATCACACATTGCTCCATTCAATCCTAGACAAAGACCACAGCACTTGTATCCAGGCTGATTTCTGGAGCGGGTAATGCGTTCGCATTGTCTTGCTAGCGGCTGTAGCCAGCAACTCCAAACATGCGCATTATATACTCCAGTGTCTGCAGTTTTCAGTCCGCCTCAAACTTAGATAAAAGGAGACCATTTGTCCTCACTAAGCCTTGAGAACTTGCGTAAGGCAAAGCCAACTTCATTAGATTGATAGGCGATATAGCTTCACTGCGTAGTACAAAGATGCCTTTGCCATTCAGATCAAAACAGCAGTGTCACAGGCTCACAACAAGTCTCTGCTGCGCTACTGCGCTGCTGTGCAAAAGGATCAAGCATTGCGTAATCGCACCTAAATGTACGTATACACAAAGAGACACGATGACGGACGTAGAGAGGCTAAATCCGATTTGAACAAGATACAAGAAAGCTGTGTAATCGCGCAGCATTGTAGGTATACACAAAGAGTCATCGTGAGGGACGCGGAGAAGCATGTTCTGACGAGAACAGGGCGCGAGGGATTCAATCAAACAAAGCCCATAAACATCACATCCGGGGTGAAGTAGCAATATGCGCATCTCAATCAACCCCATTGTCTGCGCGATCACTGGAGAGATCATTGTTGGTCAGAAGCTACCAGCAGGCTGGGGGACCCTCCTTTTATAGTTATGCCTTCTGTGTGAAGCATTTTACGTTGTGAAGGTTCTATTTTTCAAGGAATCTTTTAAGTTTTCTGGCTGACTGTACTTTGTTTCTAAATCTCTTCACGTGCGTATTAGCACTTTAATCAGCTGGCAGATATAATGCTGGACGCAGAGAAGAAATTAGCCCCTGCTTAGATTTCTAATGTCTATCTCTAGGAAGAAAAGCACCAGGCTGAAGAGAATGCACCTAGGCCTAAAAATAAAACATCAAAGTGACCACCTCAAAGTCCCACTCCGCGCGACTCGCCAGTTCCATCACACCAAGTTTGAGGACAAGCAAGGCGTTAAACTAAGAAGAGGCACAGAATACTTGCGCGAAAGTGACGGAAGCGTGAGACCGCTCAAGTGCATAAGCACACAAGACTTACTCAGGCCACGCAAAAAGCTTATGAGCAAATCCCCTGAGATTCAAGCTGTATACCCTGAGCGATGCGAAGCTCAAAGCCAGAAGACGTACGACGATCTGCAATGCATTTCAAGCAAAAGTTAGGAATAGCTATCAGTATTTATCAGTGTCTAAGAACTCGTTCCCGTTTCATTCAAAACCACAAGCCGCAAAGACATCTTTCACCTCTTTTAACCAGAAGGCTCATCTGAATGTTGAAACTCGTGTGTTGAATGCGACATCAGCAGACCAGAGGTCACATTTGCCGCAGCCCTACACTCTCTAAAGGCTGACGGGAATAAGCACACTTCAACAATCCTCTTGTCTCTTCCCTCTTTACCCCTCTTTCGGAGTCTTTCCAAATTCCCACAAACCACAATTCAACCAGCTGTCCGCAGCCACGCTGTCAGCAACTTACCAGCAAGCCCCTGGCTTCACACATGCATTTAGTTGTTGTCGCCCTTTCCAATCTCACTCAAAGAAGGCAATTCACACAGAAGACTTCAGTCCGGCGCCACCGTCAAATGCGAAAGCGGGGGGGTTTTCAACTTGCCACGTCCCTCAAAATTTACCATGGTCCCCGCCTCTCGTATGAAAACGCAAGGATCGGGGGGTAAATGAATGAGAGGGGAGAAGGAGGGAGAAAATTTCTATCAGCAAGGGTACGCCAGCCGTCCAGCCCCAAGCCCCCGGCCCGAGAAGACCGGCCAGCCGGGCCCCGCTCCCGTACGGTCCCCACCTTTCAGTGTTGCCTTGGCATTAGCCGGTCGGACGCCCTTGCTCAGCTGCGCTGGGCCGCTAGGCCCAAGTATGCTTCAATAGTTGCGAGGTTACCGACAACTAACCAACTCCTTGTATAAAGTTTGATAGACGTATGTCAAAAGACAACGCTTCGGCCGTAATTGAGTTTCTCGGAATACGAAGTTGAGAGAAGGAGATTATTTTCCCATTCAAATTTTCCCGCACCCGACATCACACACTGGTTTGTAGCGGCCGCTAACCGATGTCATGATCGGCTATTGTTGTCGTCGTTGTTCGCAATGTGAACGACAAAAATGATTGATCGATGTACAGTACTTCCTTGTCGGGTAGGAGCTTCGCAAGCCAGCGTACGTCAACCTGTCCAACAAGGCTTTGCAAGGGTCCCTTCCAGTTGGGGCAGGTTTGCAACGCATACAAGCGCCCGGCATCGAGATCTAACCAATTTTGGTAGGTTAAAGCACCGGAAGGCGCGTTACTAGGGATCCGATCGCAGGCCAGTGTCTTTACAAATGCAGATCGATACGCGTCGTTGAAGATTCTGCCATGCGAAAGCGGCTGTAGAGAACGGGAAGATTCGCCGAGGTGTGTGGGTATTTGAACCATGAACACTACACTCGTAGATGTCACCCCTGGATAGTACAGAATGTGTATCCTGCGGCTCGGCTTTTCTGTAGCATGTACGAATGCCAGGGTGGTTTTGCCGTCTTCTTTTGATGGGCCCTAACCATAGCCTCACGGCTGAGATGTGACTGCTCCCCTATTGACCCCGTTCTTAGTATCACTCGACCCCGTGGGATTCGACCGAGCTATGGGCTCTGGCCCGACAATAACCAACCAGCTGCGTGTCCGCGGAAACAAGACGCGGATAAATCTCAAATCTCCATGCAATTCGGGGGGCTGGACCACTGCGGGCGGGTCGCCATCGGAAGGTGTCGACGGGGCTCCAACATCCGCCGATCCGTCTCGGATGTTCAAGAGAATTCCACGCGGAAGATGAATTGATTTTTTTNTTTTTTTTTCAACCTGCGGACATGGGCCCCTCCACTTGCTTTGCGACCGACGGAGCACGCGAGCAAATACTCTTTCAAGCGGCCGCTAGAATTCCAGTTCAGTGTTATTGGTGCAGATTTTCAATTTGCCCCTGCTTGTGGCCCGTTGGGATGCTCTCGGTGACGGATTCGGAATAGAGTCGCGTGCTCGCCCTCGAAATGCCCGGTGGGTGGGACTCCAAGGTCTCAACCCGCTCTGTGTTTCTTTCTCCGCTTACATTGGTATGACTGCAGCAACAGTCGAGAATCTACCCGGAACAGGGTACAAATCTGTGCAGATGCGGCTCCGTGACGGACCAGGACCTTTTGCAATCCTTCGTCTCTTTCCAATTTACCCTCGAGAGCGGAGTGATGGCGGGGCAGTTTGGGGGCCTCGACATCGAAGTCCGAGTTTGAGCTGCCTTCTTTGCGAGCCCTGGGAACGTTACATCTCCAGTGCCCATTATCCTGGACTCGACCGGGGCCTTTGCATAGATCCTGAAGCGTCCCGCTAGATACTCGAGCGCCACTCTCCTGCGAACAATCAGGAGGTGCAGACGGCGAAACAGGTGATTTTGTGCCGCTCCAATCCGCTTTCGAAGGCTGTGGGAGGGGGAAAGACTGCAGACTTTGACCATTGTGTGTACTCTGTAAGCGAGACCGGATTGGACTCTTGGTGCCGATGATTGTCTTGCGCAAGTACGTATGTACTTCTATCGGTGTATCTCGCAGTGCCATGTTGTTGTGCCGGCACAGTTGAGTGTTTCCTTGGCGCCTTGCTTGTCTTGACGGCAAGAACAGACAGTGACCTATCGGTAGCAAACCGCCACAGTGGGCGAAATGTCAGAAATCCCATGGCCATGCGTGATGATGCACGCCTGCGGTGCCTTTGCGTAGGAGTGGTGGGATGTAAAGCGCGAAGAGACCAATAGATCTCTTGTATCGAGCACGTGGGATGTACGAGAGCAGGCATTTGTTATCCACCGCCGCAAGAAAGTGGGTTTACATGTAAGCGGCTCACCGCGGGCCACGAGCCGGGGCGCAGGACCCTTGACCCAAGAGCAGGGTGGTCAAGGCGATTTTACATCTGTCTGCCAACGACTCCGTCGCGATGCATTTCCAGTGGAGGAAGTGGAGAGAAATGGACAGAAGCAGACGGATTGATGTTTGATGCCGGGTGACGGGCAGAGTGTGGGCTGCGATACTGAGAGATGTTAGTGAATCAGATTTGTAGTGAGGAAATAGCCGGCCAATTGAACGCTTTGTAGATTCTGACTCAGCGTCTACGGAGGCCCGCCATCAGCTCCACACCGGCGGCGAGTATGTTGGCTCGGCCTCTTCGAGATTCGGCCAAACATTCGGGTCGTCTTGCGACCAAATTCCGGAGCTGAGCGGGAAGGACGGATTGATATTCCGACGGGAGGCTCGCTCTTCAGGAACATGCACCAGCTGTGCGCTATCATGGACGGTCCAAGCAAGATGAAGAGCCTCTCTGGTGTCCTTTTCTTTTTTGTATTAAGTATGGATCGTGGACATGTTGAAAGCGACGGCTTCCAAGCATTCTGGCGGGTGTCGGAGCGGCGTTGCGGCGGAATGGCTGAATATCCAATGGCCCAGACGCAAAGACGGCAGAGAGCGCCCGAGTACATCCGAATGGAGGCATTAGACCAGCATGCTATGCAGTAGTGGACACATCTCGATGGGAGCTGCTGGCATGGTGTCGCATGGCACGCAAAGCTGCCATGACATGGGCTCCTAACCGAGACCGGGCCAGTCAGAGGAAAGGAATTTTGCGGAGAGGTGACACGAAGTTTATCTCGTCGCGATAGTGCGACGGCCAGCTGTCAAATGAAGAAAGTGAGCATGTGCTCATTGACTATGTTAGGTTCGTCCGCTTACGGAGGAGGGGGCAGCAGACTGGAATCTTATCTGTGCCGGGTCTCTGCGCTGGGCTGGGCTGGGCTGGGCCTTGTGCGTGCCGATGAATGGGGGCCGAGACTGCGAGCAACCCGGGAAGTGCTTTTTAAAAGCCCAAACTCTGTCGTGTCGCAATGGGGTGGTTGTGCAAGTGCAGCTCTGTGCTGCATGCAAGCGAGCAGCAAGGTTGTGGTTGAAATGGTGAATGCACCGACGAGCCCGAACGCGCGGTAACAAGAAGCAGAGAAGTCAATCGAGTAGTGGCAGGACATGAGGTGACAGTGGTGGGATATAACGAGCCAGACCGCAATTGCGGGCAAAGGCGAAGGTATCCCCAATGGAAGAGAGGTATTGTGCCATGCAGCAGCTTGCTCAGAGTTTCTGGCAGGGCGTTGTCCTCGGACGCTGCAAGCTGCAAGCCCGCCATGGCCACCGTCGTCGAATGAGCAGAGTATCCGACATTGGCGAGAGGCAGTATGTAACACGGCTTCTGCCGGTTTCTTCGTCGGCCACAAGTGAACTAGCATTGCCGTTGAGCTTGTCCCAACATGTATTTGCGTCGAAGAGGGCAAAAAGAACGGCCATCGTGATCTGAAGCCGGATTGTGAGTGGTCACTGCAGCCCCTGTCACGCTAGAACACAAGAGATGCTCCGAATCAGAGATTTCATCGTTCCCACTGCCATGTCCACTGCGATCCCTCTGGCGGCAGGGCTCGGCTCGGCGGATTAAGTCGCGAGACGAGGCACGAGCAGCGCGAAATGCAGACTCATGGCACGAGGACGAGAGAAATCGTTGTTGTTGGCTCTTCAGTCCAAAGTCCGTGTAGTTTGGGAGGGAGGGAGTTGGAGAAGTCGAGACGCAGAGGGAAAGAATGGCCGAGATGAGCAAGAATTGCCTAACATGAGGGGAGGGGGGAAGGCACGGGGGTCAACCTCCAGCGTCCCGTATCGCAGGGCAGCAGTGACTGGGGCCACCTTCCCTGACACACGACGTGGACGAGGGGAAGGTCCACCGGCGTGGTGGGGACACCATGCCTGCACCTGCCTGCCGCTGCCGCTGCCGCTGCTGTTGCTGTTGCTGTTGCTGCAAGAGCAGGAGCAGGAGCAGCAGTTGCGGTAGCAGCAATGGACTTGCAGGAGGGAGCTGCCTCTCACAGAAACGGCAGCGAAACAGAGTCGAGGAGAGAGCCGAGAACGGCACCTTCACACTGCAACGTCAAGGGTAACGGCCATCTCACAATCCGCGCCAATCCATACGCAATCAGCAGAGGTATGTTTTGTCCACACAGAGAAACTTGAGATAAGTAGCACTTACTACTATCCGCAAGTGCCAATGCGGTCGCATCCAGTGGAACTCTCTGGCCGTTGGGCATCGGCGAGCAACGATGAAAAGGAGGGACCCTGAACTGAAGGAATTCGACCCCGGGCCCGGAGTGGGCATCGCTGGGCCAGCAAAACATGCACCTCCACGGTCCACGAATGTTCCGCTTCGGCTGCAGCTCCAGCTCGACCTCCCCTACCTAGCTCATCCGTCTGCGTACCCATCGTCATATCGCCAATGTGCTAACGCCCTGCGAGCGGAGACCCGACGAGACCCGACTTGGATCTCAGCCGAGCTCTACTTCCCGCGCATGAGGAGACAGAGATGGAGAGAAAGAAAAAGAAAAAGAGAGGCAGAGGTCACTCCCGCTTCATGATACACGATACCGCTAGACAGGTACATCGGATTGCTTGGCAGATAAAGTCCCCCATGTGTACAATGTGGCACCTACCGGCGTCATAGAGTCGAGGGGGTTGCTGCACAGTTGCTTCAAGTTGCTGCTGCGAGCCAAGACGTAGCTGCCAAGGCACGTTTTGCAACCATTTCTCACTCTGGGGAGCAGGCATGCAGCAGCCGCTACCGCTACCGCTGCAGACAGCGATCCTCTGCGCACCTCCTTCTTCCGGCCGCGCTGGTTGAGATAAGTGAGAAGATGCAGATAGGGACCACACCATCAACGAATCAAGGACGCATACCATACCGCCTGGGAGTCAACCAGTCGGGTTGCGTGCGGTCGACGTTGAAGACGTGACCGTAGCCGTGGTTTGGATGCTTACCTGCCTAGGTACCGGGAACGTATCGGTCGACGACGGCCAAGGGCTGGAACAGACGGGACAGACAGGGACTGCCTCCTTCAGCGCTCCAGTGGAAACGACGCCGTATCGCACCTATCGCAAGCCACCCCCCAGACATTTGCTCTCAGGTCGACCAGGACTCGGCCTGAACCATGGAAGCAACATCCATGCAGCCAGACCCTTCACTGCCTCGCGCCCCCCGTCCACTCGGCCAGTCTTGCACTCCCCGCCCCTCGTCCATCTCATCGGATCCCTGTCGCCCTTTTTTTATCAAGGCAAGAAGAGCCACTGCCCAGTGACGGATACCGCAGTACCGCTCGAGGTACCTTACTGCTCGCTCTCTCCAATCTCTCCAATCTCCATTCTATTTAGACTTTGGCCCTTCTCAAGGTAAGTAACCCACGGCACCTTGCCTTCGTACCTATCTCCGTTCCTGTCCATACCGTACTTAACCTTCCGCAGTGCTCTCTTCAATTCGAGTCGTGCACTCTCTCCGCGACCTTTTTCTGCCTCACTGCACATAATTCCACCCGTACAATAGACCGTGCCATATTTCTTCTCCCTGCACTTGCGTATCCGCTTCGAATTGACGGCCGAGTCACCGTCATTGCGTCATCCCAGAGCACCACCGACCCCGGCCGCTTACCTCTGCCACACCCAACCAGTCCCAACTCCTCGGGGGCACTACCAGACCTTACTAAATACAAGATTCCGCGCCGTCCTTGAAAAACAGCCAGCCCAGCCGAGCGCACACGCTTTCTGTCAACCCTTCACCACACGCAATTGGCGACGATCCCCCTCGAACAAGAGGCGAGAATTTCAGGGCTATGAAATACGGCGAACAGCTCGAGCAGGAATCTGTCCCAGAATGGAGTCTACGTACGTTGCCCCGTCGATGCACTGCCGGCCCACCACCCAATTGGCATGTGAAGACCTACCCGACTGACTGGAGACTTTCGCAGATAACGTCGACTACAATTCCCTCAAACACGAAATCAAGGTACACACGTCACGCGACCAGGCTACAGCTATCGCCATCCCGGGCCACCAAGATGCCTCCCTCAAGCGATTCGAGGACAACCTCTACAACGAGCTGTGCCAGCAGCATGACCGAGTCGACCTTTTCGTGACGAGCAAAGCGGACGAGATTTCGAGACGGATGCGTAGGTTTCTGCGATAAGCAAGCGTGCAAGCGTGTGAGTCCAATTGGCTAACACAAGGGCCGCAGAACATGTCTCCGACCAGGTGCAGAAGCTCGTGGTCAAATGCGCCGAGGATGGTGGCCAAGTTTCCCTGAAGCGACACCGCCGATTCGCCAAGTACGAAAGGGACCTGCTGCGCTGCGGCGAGGACATCCTCGCTCTTGCCCGCTTCATCAATGCCCAGATTGTCGCCTTCCGCAAGATCACAAAGAAGTACAAGGTAAGCTCCCTTCGTCTCACAATGCGCCGCCTTATCTCCCGCTGACAGCGAGTCAAGAAATGGACAGGGTCACCCACGCTCGGCGCGCGGTTTCGCGAAAACGTTCTGGCCAACCCCAAGAGTTTCACCCGCCGAGACTTCAACCAACTTCAAACCCGTTACGAAGAATTACTCAACACTTTGCGCACTTCTACTCCTCAGTTGAGCGAGCCTAGTTCGCCTTCCTCTGACGGAAAGCCTAACATGTCCCGTAGAGGGTCTGCCAACGATTTCTTCTCGCCGCTGCCTCCCGCGCGGCAACCGTCCCGTCAGCCTGTCCAGCCGCAACAGCACTACTGGAACGAGTATGATGACGGCAGTGAAGGCGGAGGACCCGAGGACGAGTACGCCATCTACATCAACCCCGACGACGACATAAGCTTCCCCGGCTTGGACTCGATGCGCGCGATCCTCTCAGCACCCTTCCGCCACGCTAGGACGTGGTTCTCGAAGCGGGACACGCCCGAAGGACAACGTCTGCTCGGAAACGGTCCTCTGTTAGAGAGTTATGGTGGCATCTCGCCGCTCGGCACGGATACGGACGACGACTATGCAAGCTCCGACGGCATCCCAGCATCAGGATATGCTGCTCACTACGCCGCATTGCCGAGCATCAACGAGCAAAATGTGAGGTTGTACCGCGAGCGCGTGCTGTTCTGGAGCACCATCGGCTGCTTCTTCATGTCCTTTCTCCTTTTACTTGTCGCTGGCATCCTTATCACGACCGGTCGTCACAAGATGCGCGTCGAGGTCGACGCCGGTGTGACGGTCGGCGTTGTCGCTTCTCTGTTCAGCGCTTGTATCGCCCTGGGCATGACAATCTACCGCCGCGACCCTATCGGCATGTGGCAGCGCGTGGCAGTCTACAGCAGCTTCATCGCTGCCTGCGTGCTCAACGGCATGCTCCTCATCTTGGTGGTGGGGAACGCGGCATAACGACAAAGCCGGCACTCATCAACGCTCGACCTTTTTTTGGTCGGGTTACATTTTTTATGTCTTTTCTAGGTTTCCATTGCATTGGCGGCGGGGTGCGATACGGAGAAAGGGGTCTTTGATTTTGTGGGACAGGCGGGGTGAACTGAAAGAGGAAGAATCTGAAGCAAATTTGTCGAATGGCGTTCCGAGTTTTCTGTCTTGTTTTTCAACAAACACCGGCCGCATTACTGCTTCTTTGGATACCACACTACTGCTACAACCACTACTAGAGTCGGGCGGATTTTTAGTCTCGAAAATTTTTCCATACAGCGCTAAGAAAGATTCTAATCAGCGAACCAAAAAATTGAACTATCAAAAAGCTTCCAACGTCCGTCGTGATCCGTTGATATCCGTCTCAGTCGCTGTCATGGTCGCTGAATCGGTACGCTAGTGATGCCTTTCCCAAATGTCATTGTCTTTGGAAGTAAGCCGACGAGATGTCGACAAATGACTTGACGGTGAAATAGCGAAAGAGCCCAGCGAAGCGACGTCTTGGCTTCGCTTCGGTATCCCACCCGCGTGGACTTGGCCTTGCTTCCTTTCGCTATTTTGACGACATCCCATCTCATCCTACAACCCCCGCTGTCCATCATCGTTGGATAAGAGACCAGATGGTAGGCACCTTTTCGCGGCAGAGCACGAAAATAAACATTATCGGAGAGACTGTCTCATCTCTCAGCCGCATTCGGAACAAAACACACACTGCATTCTTCAACATTCCATTGAGGTGGCGGCAGGCAGATCGAGGCGATGGCAAACAAACAAACAAACATCATTTGGTAATACAGGCCGAGACAAAAATGTCTCAGACACAGACCAACTCGGATCTTCGATTGATAACGAACCCCCTCATTTCATTGTGACATTTACCTGCTGGAACGCGCGAGCAAGGCACATAATTGATCTCTCTGGCGTTGCGTGGTGGCACGGCGGTAACGCAGACTCAGACACTCATTTCGAGGTCGATCACGGCAGATGGTATGGCGATTGCGGGGTTCGCTTTCGTCAACGGTCACCGACCTCACACAAACAATCACACGAGTACGATTGAAAAGGCACGGAAGGATAAATGGTGTGCAGCGTTTCGTCAGAAAATGGCCTGAGCTGCTTGACGTGCAGAACTTGAGTGCGACTGCTCGGACGGGTTCGTAAAACCATGCCACCTCCTCTCGCGGAGACTGCAGACCGTTAACCTCCGTCGATCGTGAACCTCAATCTGAAGTTTTGGCTCCTTCTGCAAGCTCAGCCTTCAGCCTTGGGCGTCTATCACAAGCTTGTACTTGTGCTCCATGTGCTGACCTGCAGTTTCGACGTGCAGGAGTCCGTGAGGTGGTCATCTGAGTGATCCTCTGCCCACATGCGAAACTGAGGCTCTTCCACAAGATAATCCGAGCCCGAAGCTTTCCGGATTCCTGGGGATGCTCGAATTGTGCAGCCTTGAGTTCTCTGTGCGCCTCCGGAATGGCCCTGCAATCAGCGCCACCATTTCCTGCCTTGCATTCTCAATGCAGGAGCTCTCACAGTTGCGCCTGGTCAGGAGAAACAGACCTCGTCGCCGTTGCTGTCGCATCATTGGTAAGCAACTTTGCCCCAATGTCTTTGCCCGACCACACAAAGGTACTTGGCTGCACGAAACATATCGGGCATCTCAGCGCACAGGTGATTTCCCCGCCTCACTTTCGACAGCAGTTTTTGCCGGTCTCCGACGATGGCAAGTGGGGGCTCGGAAAATCCTGCTTCAGGTATTACGGTTCGTCGTAACCAGTATCTGTGTAGCCGAGACTCAAGCGCGTGGTGAATGACGGAGTATCGACGACACTCCAGTCATGCGACGATGCTTGTGACCAACACGGATCATCAAGTGGCAATTGCCAAGTCAAAAGCCTCCTCCTCGACGCCTCATCTTTGTCAGCTTCGTCTCCAATTAATCTTTTAGACCAGACGTTGCCCTCCTCGCCCGTGTATGCTTGCAAGGGGGTCAATGACGTCTTGTGGCCGTGGTCAAACGCCAAGGCCGATCTCTGTAGCCCGATAAACATGGGAATATTGACCCGGCAGCCGAATTCATCGAATAATCGTATCTCCATAGCCTTCAGTCGGAATATGGGTAATGTCCGCAAGCCCTACTTCCGAGCGTGCACCTGGCAGAGTTAGCTTCGAAACCCGGGAAACGGTTGAGGCAAAAGTAGCTCACTTTCTGCACATCGTGGCTCCGCCGCTCCTAGCAGCCTGGACCCTATCAAACTCCTCCAACAGCCAGCGGCAACAGCCCCATCGCTTTGCCGTGTTCTCTACACTCTGCCTGACTTCTGCTAGTTGACCTTGCCCATCTTCCAGCAAGGCTTCGTAATGGAACAGAAGTTGCATCGTGTGGTACTGGGCATAAGGCCATACGGGCGCGCAATGCTCCAAGACCTCATCTTGGTTGGTATACGCGTTGAAGATGCCTCTCGAGCCATCGATGACCAGGCCAATTGTGAAGTTGATGCCAGCGACGGCTTTCTTCATTTCCATGTCTGTCTCGGGGTCGCGCGCCGGCGCGTCCGGATGGTTGGCCGAATACATGAAGGAGTAAAAGAGAAGGCAGAAGAGACTACTATGTGTAAGCAATGATTCAAGAGGTCAGTTAAGGGACAACTAACCTTGCGCAAAGGGCGTAAGTGTTGAGGTTTTCGCCCCATGTCTCGGATCGCGTGATGAGAGCTTCGCAGAGGTTGCGTGTGGCTGTCTCCAATTGCACAAATGAGTAGACGCTTGGAGGCTCTTCCTGCTCGGCGCTGGCCACCTCCCAATGGCAAGCGTAGCCAAGGAGAATTGCCGCTTGACATGACCTTTGAAACGCGCCGACTCGCACTGAAGCTGGGATGGTTACCGGATACCGCTTGACCATCTTCACTGTTTTGTTCTGTTCAGTATCCCAGAGATGGTGTTCGGTTGGGAGCAGGTCGTCTTCTGCGGGCATGTCCATCTGGAGCGGCGTCCACAGGGTTGCAGATTGCTCGTGAGAGATCCTGAGTCGTCAGTGATCGATATTGGGGCTTGTTAAAGATACGGCGTGCTTACTTGTCCATGATGACTAGTACCCACCAGAGGGCTCGCTTCTGCTCTTCCTCGGGGTCGGCAGGCAAGTCCTCTTCCTCCTTGACGTACTTTCCAGGCTTCAAATACAAGACCTTGCCAATAGCAGCCGCCTCGCCAAAAGTCTGGTAGCAGCGAGAGATGTTACCATGGCCGAGTTCATAGAGAGAGATCAAGACGCCCGCTTGAATGTGCTCAATCTTGGCTTTGCTGAAGGCTTTCCTCAGAATCCATATCCTCTTGGCTGATTGATACAGAGGATGCTCGAGCATGGCAGTCGGGGAAAACTCGTCGCAGTTCCAAATGGTCAGCAGGTGGATGCACAAGACCATGAGGGCTAGATCAACGTCGTCAGGGTTCGTCTCAAGTTGAGCGGCTGCGACCCGTCTCTCCCAGACTTCGGGGTGGATGACAGCCAGCCATGTGTTGTTTGTACCGAAGTACATCGTGACTGAGGCCTTCCAGTCGACGCCGCGGCTGGTCAAAAGCTGCATGATCTGGCTGGCGGTGAAGTCGACCTGGTTGAGCCACTCGAAGGCGGAGCCCGGGTCCCCAGCCGCGTTGTACGGCTGCTGGGCCGCGACGCCATGGTCGACGATGGTCAGTGATGGCGGGTTGACGACAAAGTCATAGCAGCAGTTGGTGGCGAGTCTGTTGGCTGGGTCAGGATCGACTGCGCTTCACTGCATTTTTGGGAGCGTTGACTCACCTGGTGCATCTCGAACAGGCGGGCAGGCCCTTGTCACATTTCTTCTTCGTCCTGGTGCATTTTTCGCAGGCACGGTGGGCGCGTTGCGGGGCTGCTTCCGCGGGGGACTGGTGATTCGAGGACGAAGGCGACTGACGATTTGTGTAACGCGAACCCGGGACGACGTTGTCCGAGTCTTCGGACGGCGGCGTGACGGCGAGCCGCTGCAGCTGCCTTGACGACATCGCAGTCTCCGTGTGCCGGTTGGTTCCCCTTGGCTTCCGTGCCGTGCCGTGTGTGCCGCGACTTCGTGGGAGACAAAGTGAGGCGAACCGTCGTTGGTGGGGGTGGCGGCGAAGCGAACGAGGAAACGACGACTCGAAATTGGCGCAGAAAGTCGGCAGAGTTTGCGAATGACCAGGAGTACAAAAAACAGAGAGCAGAAATAGACGGGGGAAAGAGAATACAAAAACCACGACGACGGTGAGTTTTGGTCGAGCCAGGGTCAAAGACAAGAGCTGCCGCAAATGGCGGGCAATGTCTTGCTTCCTCCACCAAAAAAGCGCTGGACAGCTCTGCACAGCAAACCAAGAGGCATGCAGGAGAAGTGCACAACGAAGCGCAGCGCAACACAATCCGATCGAAGCAGCGGCAGCGGCAGCGGCAGCAACAACAGCAACAGCAACCGGCAACAGCAATTCCCGCCAAGCTTCCGTTATGAGATGAGCATCGCTGGGCAATCGGGCTGGGCTGTGAGGATTATTAAGGTAAGGCAGGAGCACTTGGCTACCAGTCACAGCAAATGTGAGCTGGATCTAGTGCCGGACTTGCTCCACAGGCCCAGACTCTCCCGTCATGCTTGCCCCCCTCCTTTGCCATTGAGAAAAAGGGAGCGTCGAGGCAACCTGGGCGGATCCCTTCTCGATAGAGCTTTAATCCCGGCCCCGCTGCAACACTGCGATAGAGGGCCACTGAAGACTGTTGAGCTTGCCCTGAACCATTGGACATGGGACTGAGGGAAAACACCACACCAACTCGAACAAGACAGACACCACCGCAAGGACATCCCCTGCAAACACCTCGCCAGGTGCAAGTAATTCCCGTTCTCTGTCGGATCTTCCTGTGCAACATGGCAACCGCTCCCCAGGGCCTGGCAGACGACGGTTGAAGGCGTGTGTAACTTGAAATAGACGGAATAGACGCCCACCGTCGTGTATGCCGCCGGATGCATACTAATTTCTGACCTTGCGCAACGTGGGACCAAGCAAGACGGATGATGCCACCAGCTGCCATCATCTCATTGCACTCCATCCTCGACAATGACGATTCACCTGTCCGCATGGCCGATGTTGCGCCCAGAGCCCGACGAAGCCGATTGCGGCCAATATCGCCTCCTCAGACACGGCGCGCATTCCAGCAGAGGCTAGGCCGATCCAGGACCTCGGATTCTGAATCTTCCTTGCTGCCAGATCGTCAAAGGCGGATTCCAGATGAAAGAATAGAACATGCTCAAATGCTTCTTCAGCGACGCCAAATGTCTTGCCTGCGGGGACGCGTATTGACACGCGCTTGGGCCCTCTTTCCTGCCCAATGATCAATCGATGTGAGTTAGTCAGCAGCTCCCCTCCACGGGCAAGACCACCGTTCGTCCCGCATCCGTCCTAGACCCTTCGCCGCAACACTCAACATCCCTGGCACATGTCGTTTTCACGCCTTTTGTCTGCCCGCAGAATCCCACCACACCACGACTGCGTTTCCGAATGAGGCGACTGATATCACCGATTGCATCCAAAATAAACCAAACCCACGTCGTCAACGCATCCTTTTTTTCTGTGTGTCTCGGCGTAACACCAAGCCAGCTGCAGACACAAGGAATAGCGCCATGCACGTCTTACCACCCGTTTATTCTGGGGGGAGACGACCTTCCTTCAACCTTCCATTTCCGACCCCTCGAGCCAATGACGGCACACATCTCCCCCGAATCCGGCCCGCATAGGAAGACGACCTGCAGCTGTCAGCCCAAAGGCACCCCTACACCTTATTCTTGGCTCTGCTGCCCCTTTTGTAGGGCTGACGTTCCAGGGTGAAAATGGCTTCATCCTCGACCACCTGCCGCTTCCAACCGACGTTCCACAGCATCTGCGGCAGCTCCCTCTCCGCAACCAGCTCGATATCTGAGTAACCGCCACACCGCCGCCGTTGATACTGCCGCTTGTTCTTGCGCCTATTCCGCCACGCTCAAAGTAGCGGCGTTCCACCAAATCCCGAAGACCAAGCAGATCCCGCGTCCCAAGAATCCGGAGCCGCCAGTCTGTGCAACCTTCGCCATTCGTCCCGTCTTTCCGTCGTGGGGAAACAGCTTACGAGCAAGGTTCAGGTCGGCTCGAAGTGGATAGCAGTCGTCTGTATCACATGTGGACAGGTTGAAATTCTGCCCAACCATATACTATGTGTTGGTGCCGGGAAGATTTGGGGGCTAAGTGATTATTGGAGAATGTCAGCCGGCGGTTGGCCGAGATGACTGGCCGGCGGCCGTGTTTCAACCCACCGGCATCGGCTTCGGGACGAAGTTTGAAATCTCCGGCTCGGCAAGCCGAAGCCGTCCCCAGACTTGGCATCATGGGAACCCTCGACCGTATCTTCCCCCAAAACGAGTCTTTCTCCGCTGCGATCTTGGCCGAGGTACAGAGTAAATTGTATCGCGAGATAAGAGGCAACTGCCGCCTTCCGTGTCCGGGCCGGCCCCGTTGTGATGCAGTCTGCGGCGCGCCAAAATGGGACTTTGGGGGAACTTTTGGAGAAGCAGTTCCCCGCGTTGCGCCTTGCCGGTTGAGTCATCCGCCCTGAACTCGACAAGCCAAGGATGTTCATCCGCCCTTAAATTGACCTGCACAGTCCTTTCACCGTACAGACCCGGTGATCGCTAAATACCAATCCTTCAGCTTCTGATTCGACGAGGGAACGCATTGCTTGCCTCTAGCTCACCTATCAAGTCAATCAACATCTGAATGATGCCATTGCGGGCAAGTGGATTTGGATCTTCTCATTGGCCAATTGCATGCAAACCAACCTTCTCCACCATCCGCAAGCCGAGGACGCCGTCTTTGAGCTTGCCTTAGTTCACTCGCATCATCGGTAATTCCGCCTCAATCTCTGATCTATTTCTTGCATCTCGCCGCTGGCAATTAGCCACCATCCTACACCAATCCAGATCTACGCCGCAAATCGTAATCATGACCGAGCCGGAATTCCGGATCCGAGAAGGCACTTCCGCCGATGTGGCAGCTGCCGCCGAGATCTTCAGGGCCGCCTTCGCCGATGACTGGATCTTCAACAAGATGCACCCTCACAGAAAAGAACACCCAGAAGACTTTCGAGCATGGGCGCACCGCTTCTTCTACGCCCGCTACTGGGGCCCCGAGCAGCAGCTCTTCTACGTCCTCACAGTTCCCGACGCCGCGTTGTCGTCCGGCGAGCGGGTCGTCGCCTTTGCATGGTGGCGCCGGCCGTACCCCACCGAAGCCGAGAAATCCGCCCACGAGGGCTGGTTCACCGTCCGCGGCTGGCTCAAGCCCGTGCTTCTGGGCATCAACTCCTTGGCGGGGTACCTGTGGCCCCCAAAGTCGAGGAATGTGGACATGCTCGACGCCTTTGACGACTCGCACATCGCCAGCGACCCCTTGATCAATGACCCGGAACACCCCAAGCGTAAGACGGCGTGGTACCTGTCGACGCTGGGCGTTCTGCCCGAGTGTCAGGGCAAGGGATACGGGTCGCTTCTCGTCAGGCACAGTCTGCGCCGTGTCGATGAGGAGGGCGTGCCAGCGTGGCTTATTGGTCTGAAGGGCGTCGAGCCGTTTTACGAGAGGCTGGGTTTTGAGGTAAAGGGGCGGGCGAACGTTGGACGGCTGGCGGACTGGGATGGTGGTTCCATCATGTTCAAGGAGTGAAGACTTTAAATCCCTCTTGAAGATGTAGATGATGTTATGCGAACAGGAACTAGATGATCAGATCACGGCTATGGCGACAATGAAAATAAGGCTTGAAATTTTTGCTTTCGGCCAAGTCTCGAGGCTCGCCCCGTCCTTGATGATAGATTAAGTTGGATCTTTTACCCACAGGTCCCAACGCTGCTCAGTAAAGAGATGTACAAAGCATCCATTAGATATTCCATCACGTGAAGGTCTCGGCGGAAAACCAACACTCTCTTCTAGAAGTCAATACGTTCGGTCATTGAATTCTAGATTCGCAGATCTTTCATCATCGGACCGACATCAACAAGAATCCCCTTCGGCCCACTTCCCCTCCTTCTATTTAATCATGCTACTGCCGATGAATGCAGGCCATCAAATTAGCAGCATGACTGTATCCATGCTTGGTGCTGCAAAATCCCCAAAACTGCCCCCATAGAGTTTGTACGACATCATACAGGGCCCCGAGTTTCGCCTTGGAGACCTGCACCACCGCGTCGTTGGTCTAGTTCATCTCTGTCGCTGAGGTAGTATTCAATGTTATATGTCTAGAGGCAGCACCTAGAGAATCGACATTGAACTTGCAGATGTTGTCTGGGTGACGCTAAGGTGTGATGAAGGCTTGCCAAGGCACCACCCAAGTGATAAGACACAACATAGCTCGTAACACCAATCCGGTGCGGCCATGATATTTCTTGGCTCAGCAGCTCAAGTGTCCGAAGACGGAGTCGCGACTTATACTAAGACTTCTATGGCGACGCACAATCCTGTTGGGTTTCCTCTCGCGTATAAATTACGATATTTGACATGTTCTAAGTTCTTTTGTTCTTCAACAGAACTGAATGGTTTCTTGTGGTAGTGAGACCTATGATTGCATGATATAGCCCTCTCCATAGATCATGAAGATATAGTCAGTATCGGATCAGCTCAGTCGATTTCATAAGTTTATGGTTTTACGTCAGTCCCGTTGCCCGTGTGTTCGTAGCAGTATACATAGAAACCAGCGACGTAGAGTTTTCCAACGACGAGCTCAACTGTGGGTTCCGAGTTCTCAAGGGCAACCCAATTTAGTGCCCAGCATCGGAGCTTGCCACACCAAGAGCCTCTAGGATTGCAGAAGAGTAAGACTGGCACCACCTTTCATTTGCCCAATATATCGAAATAAGGTAGACAGGCTGTCTTAATTAACTTTCTAGGAGGATGCTTCCATGCTGCTAGTAGGTAGTATTCAATAGTTCTTATCATTGCATTGCCTCTGAAATCCGGCAAAAATTGTTGGTTCGGGGCTTTGTGCGTGTATCAAAAGTGAAGGTCGTACCTCAGCCACTACAGCCGAACAAGCCTCTCTAGAGGACTGGGTACAGTGGCTGAAAGAAATACAATCCGCTCTCATTCATATCACATATTACTCTGTTGATCATCTTCATCTGCAGTTGAGAAAGGTATACACGCAATCCCGGTGTTTGAGCGGTACTGCACTTTCTCGCGTCTTGGGGGCACTTGAGAAGATTGCTTCGAGATGCACCACTCTAATGATTTCCAAGTTCAACTGGAATTTGGCAGCCCACATAATCATTGGGTAAAGTCACAAATGAGTAGCTCGTCGATTAAAATATACAGTTCAAGGTACTTAATTCATGCCCTGATCTTCACTCTTACCTAAAGCTGGGCACACCTATTTCTGTGGTCCTAAGAATTGCGGCTACTTGCGGCAGCTAGACTCAACAAGCAAAAACACCAATTTGCTACACCATTTCCATTGGCGATGAATAATACCGTAGTCACGCAAATATCGTGTGCGCGGTGTCGTAGCTGCGAATTTGAAGCACACTGACGGACAAGCTTTCCATGACTCTCGTTTCTCCTCTCCATTGAATATGTATTTAGACAAGAATACATCAAAGTCAAAACACTAGCAGTGTATAGCGTATCAGCCAAGGGGCAAATTCTGGTTCATATCAGCCTCTCTGTTTTGCCTGAGCCCATGTTTATCTGCTAGGACCCACGATCAACAGTGAAACGAATTTGGTGCTCGATGAGATAGCATTGGAGAGGGAACAAAGACAGTTCATATACGTTAGAAGCGTTAGCTTTGTTTGTGTCATCGTTGAAATGCTTTGTTGATAAAAGCAACCCCCGTTTGATCGGAAGTTGAGCTCTTCGGAATACTCGCGGTCAGGCGAGTTCTGAGGTCAGAGATGCCCCATAGCCTAAGCGCCAAGTCAACTGATTTGATGACCTTGTAAATGCGCCTCGAGAAAGCAGTCGGCTGGTAACTTCCCTTACTCCAGCTCTCAATCTCTGTCTTCACTGCAGTATGTGATGATGAATAGTTACTGACACCGCTAAGAAAGTCGCTCAGCACCTCGGGGGCAGCCGCATGAGCAAAGGCCTAGCTTGGTCTGCTCTAGCTGTGTCAATTTGAGTCGGTTGAGCCTGTTGGGCATAGTTCTTGAAGTGAGGCTTCAGATCCAAGTCATTTGATTTCTATAAATGAACCATTACACACAGAGGAAAGCCTTTTGAACTAGCAATTGGGCGAGAAACGCAGTGAGCTAGATTTATTCAGCAAAAGGCAAGTCCGACACAGAATTTCAGGAAAAGACCACATGTATGTACTGGACTTTGCTCAAGTTCGATGCAAGAGGGGCTTGACCAGAAATATTAAGAGCGGCAAGGGAAAGTGCAAGAACACAAAGGAAGGAATTCGGGAAGGGTTCCGAATGTTCAGATCGAAACCAGGGTCGGTCTGAATCATATGAAGACACCGAGAACTGTATATGAGAGAGGTTAATGTGTTCATCCATGCGCGCTCCAGGGGTGCTGCGAGAAAGTTGTCACTTGGGAATCGATAAGGCGGCAATGTCATCTGTGAACCTTGGTCTCATGGTTAGCAAGTGGGCCCGCAACTGGGTGAGCAGCACCTTGAGGGCAACGGTGCGGGTGCCTCTGAACTTGCAACTGTTTCCGTTCAACTCAGGAACGTCATGTAAGACAAACTCACAACCCCCCTATGAAAGGGACACCCCTGAACAAATTTGAAAGGCCCAATCAAAATCAAGAGTGTAATTCCATCATGGCACATTTTGGATGCGAGCAAGGACCCCAAACCGTTCGGATGTAATAAGACTTCTCTGAGTTAAGCATGAGAGAGCATCCATTGCATGCACTACCTTGAGATGAGAGCTTTGAGAAAGCCTTCGTTCTGTTATATGCGGCGACCGAGCTGTGCACTTTAGCAAATTGGCTTATGGGGCTCTTTCGCGACAGGAAGAAACTATTTAGGGGCCAATGTTGTGACTTGAGCCGTTAGCAGGACAAGCAATGCATACTCTTTCCAAAGCTTGATCCCGCAAAGAGTCCCTCGTAAGGACTTCCTGGCCCTAAAGGTATCTAAGACAGAGTTACCCACTGCCATTCTCCGTCAAGTCTTTACAATCTCTGTCCAACTCTGTCTCCTGATTATTATGTCCTATAGTAAGCATTTAAAGCTTGATATGCTTCTCTGACGAGCCCTATCATGCGGTTGGTGACTTGAGTGTGAGACGCTGCAGCCACGGTTGAGTTTGCCGAACGTAGCAACTACCTCCTCAAGACAAGCTGAAGAATAAGAATATTGTAGGACGAGGCACATTTGCACTGAAGAAGCTGTGATTTTATAATGCCCCTGCGATTTCAGATTAAGCTTCACTCACGTTCTCAGAAAGCGAAAAGGCGTAGGAACTGAGCGCATTGTATAAAGACTGCAGCCTCGTGTTAGTAACGCTGTGGTTTACCGGGAGCATGATTCTCCTCTCCGCGATCGCCTTATGCAGAATTTGAATTCACTTCTAGCATTCTAGTTAAGCATCGAAACAGAGCGCATGGCCCTGACATATACTCTCCAGAAGACTACTCTAACGTCTCCGTCAGCTTTCGCCAGGTGCAAGGTATGCCTTATGTACATGCAGACCACGAAAAGTTCTCACATGGCGAGGAAGCGCCTTCTCAGAATCTTAGTGTTCGGCGGTTGCCCTCTTGTCCAAGTATTTCCTTCTTATACGGATAGAGCGTTTAAGCACTGAATGATATCACACTCGATTTCACAGTCTACCATCGTCTCATAGCAGAAACGATCTATCATCTGCTTAAGATCTCCAGACACCTCTACGTATGGAGAAACTCGTGCATTGACTGCTCTTATAAGAGTTATAGACTAAAGCCTCAAAGCCCTTTTTTATGCAAGCAAGTAACAGGCATTAGAGCTCCGTCGTACTGGACCCCGTCAACACAGGTACAAAAGCCCCAGCCGCCACGTTTCCACGCAGAAGAGTCTGAGACTAAACAGATGAGCTTGCGTCCACCGAGCTGAGTTGAGATCAGAGCGCTCTTGCTCAGAAGCGATTCATTTCTAGCAGAAGTGATCGTGAACGCAAATTACACCAGAAAACGTCGGTTCTTGCCTGTCATGATTGTCATGATGTCTCTCGCTGTCATTTCGCGTCAGAATCCATAATTTATACGGTTAATAGGAGGACGGCTTCATAAGAACAATCCCCTAGATGAAAACCTCGCACCTACGTATACATCCTTCGCGAGGAATGACTGCCGTTGTAAGCATACTTATCAGATTGCTAGGGGAAGAACGGGAAGCGAACAAGATCAAGATAGATTGTGCTGGTTCCGTGGACAATAACTCTGAGGAGAGCGATCCATTTATGATCGGAAGCTCTGAGAGATCTGCACAGTTCTTGACTGTGATATATCAGAAGAAGTTGCAAGGCGACTTTTGTCCAGACAAGAACCAAATCAGAGGAAATGGCGCCAGACCCTCAGTGAAAACTACAGCTACATATGAAGCGGCAATGCATCATTTCATTGTTCCTAGATAGATGTAGCGACAGTAAGCTCTGTTGAAACCCAAGAAACGGCGTCCCTCATCCCGCATCATCCGGCGGTATGAGCCCTCATATAAGCCGAAGTCTTCATTCCTGAAATCTGTCGCACTGACTTGCATAGTTCTTGATTTACAATGCGAAAATAAGGGTATTTTGTATGTTAATTCAACAACATTTTGCTACTGTCTGCCTAACGACTATAATTGGTTGACCTCCTTTCTAAAGTATCCCTGAAATGAAGTTCATATGTGCTTGGCTCACTGTGACGCAGCAGATAGAGCCGTTTGAGAGACCGTCTACTGGAGATATTATAGCTCCCGACCCAGACTCGACGCAGTTGCAACATCCGCTCCAAGTTGGCAGGCCAATTCATAGCCGCGATCTTCTACATCGTCTATGAGCCTTCAAGAGAGACTGTCACCGATCGAGGTCACTCGATGTTTGGGTATCATGAATGCCGGCCGCTCTCAATGCCAACCTCTTTTTCTTGTCAGCAAAATACGCTTCTCAGGCCTGACGTAGGATGGTATATGGGAAAAGTCCAAACAGCAAAGATATGTCTCAAGTTTCACCGGACACTTGGTCCCACATGGTCGCTAACATGAATCACGCAGTTCATCAACCAATCGCTCTCCTTACTACCTTTCATCTCCCCCTGTTTATTGGACGTAAACACTTCCCATAGGCATGGCGAACTTTCCAATAGCCCAGGTGATGGCCTTTGGGACTGGATAAGAATCAGCGCGTACTTTCCAAGGACCGCTGCAATATTTGCTTTTTTCAAAGACAGAAGTGCATCACGCTGGGATCGATATACACCGTTGGTGCAGCACCTCCATCACCATCTCATGAACCATACCTCGATTCCCATCTAGTTACTGAAGCGCTTCGAAACCTCTATAACAGTTGTGTATAATGCAGCTCATTGGCAGATAATCAGCTGGCACAACCAATGAAGTTGCGCGGTGGAAAGTTGTTTGGCCCTTGGGCAGCTGATCCACGATGCTTACTTCCTACCCGAAGCATAAGAGGACGCATGCAGCGTCATTCTCGACGGAATCAGGCAGCCTCATTCTGCCACTCCGTTACTTCTTGTCAACTTCTTCTCTCATATGTTGGACTTGAGTATACACTCGGCATCGAATCCAAGATGATAGACCGTCTAGGGGCATCCTTCACCTGGAGTAGGCGCGAGGTCCACATCAATCCCAAACCAATCCAGAAACGGTCTTTGTAGAACGAGAACGAATTGCTGGCTTCCTTGCTCCCTTTCAAATCTCAAAAAGGCTCTTTTATACCCAACGAGCGATCATTGCAGCAACATAGCGTGAGGCAACGACACATGCACCTAAGGACATACGACCCAGCACCGCGATCTGCCGCCAGAACCTTCAAAAACTCGCAAGTCACGTCAAACCACGGGAAATAGCTGGATTTATATCAAGGTCTCATAGGCGTGGTATTACAAACCGTTAACGGCCTAAATATTTGATGGCGTCCTTCTCTGTGTGGATGCACTAGACGGTTCCTATGCCCAGCGCAAATTATCCCTACAGCCATGACAATACAATCTGACAGCACGGCGGGAACCAAATTCATCTTTATCTCATCATTGTCTCCGCTCTCTACCGCGGTCGTCTCATTATTCAAAGACACATACATCAGAACCGCAGCAGCTTTCAACTACCTATACCCCCAGGAAACATCATCGGCAAGGGGCCCCTCGATTCCTTTAAAGAAAGCTCGCGAAGTCACATGGTACCTTTTGAAGGTATTGCTTGTCTTGTTCCACTTCCACTATCTCTGATCTCCCATGCTCCTGAACTAACCCCCCAACCCCCCGTGTGATTGCGCTAAGCAAAGGAAGCAGGCTTGACAACACCTCATTATGCTACGGACACCTATCATCAGACTCACTAACTCCTGAAAAGGTACCACAGCCCCACTGAAGTCCATCCTCAACCAAAATCAGGTAGCGATCTGGCTGTTAGACTTAAACGAAGAAGATGCAATGGAGGTATTGCGTTGCCCGCCCTCGTTGAAGTACCTTTGCGACACCAAAGCAGCCGAGGAATGTAACATCGTCCAGCGTCTCCGATACCTTATTGCGTCACTCGTTTAATCATTTAGTTGCGGACGGTATGAACTGCATCCCGCAGCAAAACTTATCTATCATTCTCATCAACAACTGTTCTTCCTTGCTTCATCTGACATGGTGATGAATAAAAAGCCAATCCTGAATACCACATTCTGAAGACTCAAACAAAAAGAAGTACGGCCCGCAGAGCGTTCAAATGCTTTTCCGCGAATCCCGTCTTCAACCCCATCACCACAGCCGGGAACTGGTATAAATCACCGCCGCAAGACCTAAAGTACAAGGACAGCCAAAATGGGGCAGTAGAAACTGTTGTATTGATTTGCCTCGATGCCAAAAACGTTTCCAGCATCTCAATTCTGTCAGGTATTCACGATGTGACCAAAGTCACAATCCCCAACAGCCATGCTTCCGTGTCTTCTACCCTTCACTTATTCCACCAGATTACACGCCCAGAGCCTACAACTACACGGACTTCAAAAGCCTCACGCTGATCCGACTCCCGTCATCACCCATTCTACCCGAAAGCCGCGCTCACTCGCATCGTGAGAAATGACCTCGTTCAAGTTTGCTTTGATCATGCCTCGAATACCTAGACCCATTTCTGCTCTCATGAAACGCAATCTCTGGCTGCTGGATTCTTACTTTTATACCCAGCTCGAAAGGCACATGTCGTCAACTACTTAAGACTCAATCTGAAGCTTCCAATAAGCCATCACCAATGGGAATCCCAGGTACGATTTTGCAAGACGGGAGTGATCGTGAAAGAAGCTATGCTTCCCATAAATGCCCATCACCCCCATGTAAGGGAAATGGCATGCAAGTACTCAGAAGAGACTTGAACATCGTCTCTGGGAGTCTCTTCCGTCCTCAATTTATTCAATCTAGGAAACTTGCTCGCACAACTCAGGCAAGGTAAACCTCCCTTCGTTCGTTGCCTCGGGTGCCTGAGTCTCAGCCACACGCACCAGGATGTCGTATGAGTCGCTGATAGCGTCTGGACGTATTTGGTTTCTTCAGAAACGCAAAGCACAGGTCCAAAACCAGCCATAAATACTCACCCATCCACCAGCTCAGCGAACAGAGCTCCTATAAAAGAAAGACATTCGGCACAGTTTCCATACAGCCAATTGTACGGTGCGACAACCTGTGAAACTGTTGTTGCTCAGTTTGAGACTCTGCTCCACAAATATATTATTAATACTATAATAAGAGGCTATAGGTATATTATTTATAAATTAAGTAGTTTAATAAGAAGTTAAATTAACTAAGGTTAAGTTTAGTTAAAATAATAATATTAATAAAAGTAGAGTATTTTAGAGCTAAATTATATATAATAAATCCTTCTTTTACTTCCTCTATATTATTATTACCTTTTAATAAGAGGATATTTTTAGAGTTCTTTATAATAATAGAGGTATTATAAATATATACTTTCTTTATAATATAAACTTAAAAGTTACTAAATTATTAATTTTAGGTTTAGTTTTAATAATAATAACTTTAATAGTAGCCTTTTTAATAGCCTCTTTAGTAATAATAGCTTAATAAGCCCTCTTAGTAAGTATAATAATCCTAATTAATAATAAAATAAAGTATTAAGGAGGATCTCTAGTAGTATCCTATATTAATTATTATATATATTATTATTTCTATATACTATTAGTAATAAGTAATAGATAATACCTAAATAGGTTATTATCTACTTACTAAACTATATAATAGTATTTAGGAGGTATTATAATACCTTTAGATAATAAGATTTAATAGGAATAGATTAATTAAAGTTATTAAAATAAGTTAATTACTATACTATAAGTATCTATATAGTATTAGATAAATTTTTATATATATATAGGGATTATATATATATAATTTCAGTAAAAAGGAGGGGTGGATACTATTAACGCAACGGACTATATTCCGGGCCCCTGGGTACGTATACTGCGATCTTCTTACTGGACGAAGCACCGGCTGAAGTGCTCTTACTGGATTTACCTACTGTGAACCCTCTTATAGGGTGGGCTATGAAACTTCCTCAACATACTAGTCAGCTTTCAAATCCGTAACTGAGGATGTCTAGTGACACAACCTACTCTATCAAATAATCTCTGAACTCCAGGAGCAGGATGAATGAGACGAGTATCCAGAGTATCAGTCCGCTTCGATGAGCGAAGTCAGCGTATTGAAACAATTGACTAAACCTAGACAACGTACCCCACTGTAAGAACTGACGCCCACTTATGCCGCTTCTCTTGGGTTGCAAGAAACAGAATGGAGATGGCATCGCTGGTTTGAAGATGGGGAAAAAGATCCCGGTATTGGGTGCGCATGGCGAGACTTTGATGCGGGTCAAAAAGCCGACTAGGCGTCACAAGCACTGAGGTTTGAGATTGAGTCTAGACCGGCGTTCGAGGGGTCTAGTGAGTTCTTGCTAATGAGTTCTAACCGTGAAGCGCAAGTAAAGGCTTTCTAGTAAGAGTCGCGAAAAGTGAGAATTAGTCGTTGGGTGTGCAAAGAAGGAATCTTGGGTGGTTAAAACGAGTCTTTTTCAATGTCGTCGAGAGGGCCGGCAGGCGCAGGCGCACCCGCACCAGTCAACCGCCCTTCTTTGTTTGTCCTCAAGGTACTACGGAGGATTATACAACAAAGGAGGGAGCTTAGGCCAATCATCTAATGCCAAGGAGCCAACTTGGCGAAATAACTCTGCGCATGCTCTCCCACTTAGCCCAGGCATCTAGCAGCTCTTACTCCTCAGAAAAAGAACAAAAATTTAGAAAATGACTAATGAAGAAAACTCGATCATCTCAAGTATTGATTCGAGTCCTCTTTTACGATAGCTTTAAACTCCTTAGAGTGATTGTCCCTACTAAGAATGTCGCTGGGTACAAGGAGCATGCACTTTTGAATCCTTTTCGGGGTTATCGTCATCGGTGTCACCACATCTTCGGGCCCACTGTGAGTGCTGCGCTCCGGGCCTGGGCCCGTGAAACATCGGGTCACGCCATCGATTCTTCGAATTCCACTTCCAGGCATCACAGGTGACGGAGGGGACTCCGTCTGTCACCCACACTACACACTCGAGCTTCATCTTTTGCAGAGTCCCCCGTCTGCTCCGACCTGGTTCGGTAAGCAAACTTCTAATTGCGTTCTTGTGGGAGATCATGAAAAGCATTTGGTCCATGAAAACGAACAATACGCCAGGCTACGACGTGCGCAGCACACCGCGTTTGAAGCCAGCGCTGGTGGTCTATTCCAGTGCTGCAGACGCCACTGCAAAAGTGATGGATTTCACGAGTGGTGATAGTGTTGTTGCTGCTATGCTTTCGGGACGACTGATTGATTAGTTTTGCATGTTATCCTTTGCTCCTTTTTGGCCAAGCTATACTGACGTTATTCAAGCATTCCAATCTCTCACATACACGCCGCCGTGAAGTGCCAACGAGGTATCCTCTAAGGGTATGCTTAGACTTACTCTCGGCGGTCTTCATCATTATACGAGTCGTCAGGATGTTGACTGGTTTCGAGCCCATCCAGTAGGGGGTTTCACAGTATAGGTGGGGAAAAGCAGTAAAAACACCTCGGTCAGTGCCCAGTACAGTAGCTTCACAGGGGACAAGTCGTCAGGATAAGAAAGTATCGCCGCGCGGATCTGATGGCAGAACTCCATGAGACGTTTTCCTGGCCCCAGCCCTACTGAACGCACCTAGAAACCCAGGGAGCCGGCGACACCCTGTCTGACTTGTAACATCTATAATTAGGG